>CM048843.1:55068896-55328896 GCA_026545765.1 Plantago major
AATGCAGCAGACACTTCCAAAATACCAAAGCAGACTTTACTTGAAATTCAGACTTCCCAAAGTACAAGCAAACTTCTACACTAGGAACTTCCGAAATGCAGCAGACCCCTTCCATGAAATGCAAGCGAACTTCCCGAACTTCTACACCGGACTCCGAAAATGCAGCGGACTCGAAGTACCAGCAGACCACTGTCAGTACCGTCAGACTTACACTACGCCGGACTTCCATGCCAGCGAACTTCTACACCGGACTCGAAGTACAGCAGACTCCCGAAAATACCGGCAGACCTTCCATGCAGCAGACTTCTACACCGGACTCAGCGAACTCCGAAGTACAGCAGACCCTTCAATGCTGGCAGACTTCTACCAGACTTCACCGGACTCCAGAATACCCTTCAGACTCCCGAATACAGCAGACCCTTCCAATACCAGCAGACTTCTACACTCGAACTTCGGAAGTACAGCAGACTCCCGAAATACAGCAGACCACTTCCAAAGCAGACTTCTACCGGCAGACTTCTACACTCAGACTCGGAAATGCAGCAGACTCGAAATACCAGCAGACCCTTCCAAATTCCGGCAGACTTACCAGACTCTACAGACTTCAAAATACAGCAGACTTCACCGGACTCCAAATGCAGCAGACTCCAATGCAGCAGACCCTTCCAATGCAGCAGACTTCTACTCGAAACTTCTACACCAGACTCGAAATACCAGCAGACTCCCGAAATACCAGCAGACCCTTCAAAATGCAACTAAACTTCTCCAAGAAATACGAACTCGAAATACCAGCAGACCCCTTCCAAAATACCAGCAGACTTCTACACCGAACTTTAATGCCGGAAATGCAGCAGACTCAAAATACCAGCAGACCCTTCAATACCAGCAGACTTCTACACTCGAAAGTACAGCAGACTCGAAATACAGACCAGGTCTACAGCAGACTTCTACAGCAGACTTCAAATGCAGCGAACTTCTACACCAGACTCCGGTACCAGACTCCAGTACCAGCAGACCCTTCAATACAGCAGACTTCTACACTCAGACTCGAAATGCAGCAGACTCCCAATGCAGCAGACCCTTCCAGACTTCTAGCAGACTTCTACACCAGACTCGGAAATACAGCAGACTCCCGAAATGCAGCAGACCCTTCCAATGCAGCAGACTTCTACCAGACTCAATGCCGGACTTCTACACTCGGAAATACAGACTCAAATGCAAGCAGACCCTTCCAGCAGACTTCTACAGCAGACTTCTACCGGAGACTCGGATACCGGCAGACTCGAATGCAGCAGACCCTTCCAATACCGGCAGACTTCTACACCGGACTCGACTCGGAAATGCAGCGGACCCCAATGCAGCAGACTTCTACCGACTCGGAAGTGCAGCAGACTCTACCAGAATGCAGACCCTTCAATGCAGCAGACTTCTACACCGGACTCCAATGCAGCAGACTCCGAAATACAGCAGACTTCCAATGCAGCGGACTTCTACACCAGACTCGGAAATGCAGCGGACTCCCGAAAATACAGCAGACCCTTCCAATACCGGCAGACTTCTACCGAACTTCACCGGACTCGGACCCGAATACCGGCAGACCCTTCAATGCAGCAGACTTCTACACGACTCGGAAAGTAAAGCAGACTCCGGAAATACCAGCGGACCCTTCCAATACAAGCGGACTTCTACCGAACTTCGGACTTCCGGACTCGAAATACAGCGGACTTCACTCGGACTTCTACAGCGGACTTCTACCGGACTCGGAAGTACAGCAGACTCCCGAAGTACCAGCGGACCCTTCCAAGCAGCGGACTTCTACACTCGACTTCAATGCAGACTCGAAATACCCAGACTTCCAAATGCAGCGGACTTCTACACTCGGACTCCACTCGGACTCGAAAGTACCAGCGGACCCTTCAATGCAGCGGACTTCTACACCGGACTTCTACACCGGACTCGGAAATACAGCGGACTCCCAAAGTACCGGCGGACCCTTCCAAGTACCCGGACTTCTACACCGGACTTCTACACCGGACTCATGCAGCGGACTCCGTCGGCGGACCGCTTCCATGCAGCGGACTTCTACACCGGACTCCGGAAATACAGCGGACTCGAAATACCAGCAGACCCTTCCAAGTACCAGCGGACTTCTACACCGGACTCCAGGTCCGGCGGACTCCAAGTACCGGCGGACTTCACGCGGACTTCTACACCGGACTCCGGAATGCAAGCGGACTCGAAATACCAGCGGACCCTTCCAAGTACCGGCAGACTTCTACACCGGACTTCAGGAAGTACCGCAGACTCCCGAACCGCAGACCCTTCAAATGCAGCGGACTTCTACACCGGACTCAAAATGGCAGACTCCCGTGCAGCAGACCCTTCACGGCGAACTTCCAGAAATAGACTTCTACACGGACTCGAAATACAGCAGACCCTTCCAAAATACCAGCAGACTTCTACACTCAGCCGGACTCGGAAATACCAGCAGACTCCAATACAGCAGACCCTTCAAATGCAGCAGACTTCTACTCAGACTCCAGGAAATGCAGACTCCCGAAAATACAGCAGACCCTTCAATACAGCAGACTTCTACACCAGACTCCGGAAAATGCAGCAGACTCCGAAATACCAGCAGACCCTTCCATGCAGCAGACTTCTACACCGGACTCGAAATGCAGCAGACTCCAATCCGCAGACCACTTACCAGCAGACTTCTACACAGACTGACTCCAGCAGACCCTTCCAATGCAGCAGACTTCTACACGAACTTCTACACCAGACTCGGAAATGCAGCAGACTCCGAAATGCAGCAGACCCTTCAATGCAGCAGACTTCTACACGAGACTTCTACCAGACTCGGAATACCGGCAGACTCCCGAAAATACCAGCAGACCCTTCCAATGCAGCAGACTTCTACCGGACTTTCGGAAATGCAGCAGACTCCCGAAATACCAGACCCCTTCCAAAATACCAGACTTCTACACCGGACTTCGAAATACAGCAGACTCGAAAATACCAGCAGACCCCAATGCAGCAGACTTCTACCGGACTTCAAAATGCAGCAGACTTCTACACTCGGACTTCGAAATACAGCAGACCCTTCAATGCAGCAGACTTCTACACCGGACTCCGAAATACAGCAGACTCCAATGCAGGCAGACCCCTTCAAATACAGCAGACTTCTACACCAGACTCCGGAAATACCAGCAGACTCGAAATACCAGCAGACCCTTCCATACCGGCAGACTTCTACACCAGACTCGAAATGCAGCAGACTCCGGAAATGCCAGACCTTCCTACCAGACTTCCGGAATCCGGCAGACTCCAATACAGCAGACCCTTCGCAGCAGACTTCTACACCGACTTCACTACCAGACTCGGAAATACAGCAGACTTCAATACCAGCAGACTTCTACACCGAACTTCAAGCAGACTTCTCAGACTTCCAAATACCAGCAGACTTCTACACCGAACTCCAAGCAGACTCCCGAAATACAGCAGACCCTTCCAATGCAGCAGACTTCTACACCGGACTTCTACACCGGACTCGAAATGCAGCGGACTCCGGAAATACCAGCAGACCCTTCAATGCAGCAGACTTCTACAAGCGAACTTCTACACCGGACTCGGAAATACAGCAGACTCCCGAAATGCAGCAGACCCTTCCATATGCAGCAGACTTCTACACCAGACTCGGAAATGCAGCAGACTCGAAAATGTGACCACTTCAAATACCAGCAGACTTCTACACCAGACTCGGAAATGCAGCAGACCCTTCCGTACCAGCAGACCCCAAGCGCAGACTTCTACACCGGACTCGAAATGCAGCGGACTCAATACCGGCAGACCCTTCAAATCTGGCAGACTTCTACACTCGGACTTCGGAAGTACCAGCAGACTCAATGCAGCAGACCCTTCAAATACAGCAGACTTCTACCGAACTCAATGCAAGCAGACTCGAAATCAGCAGACTTCTACCAGACTCGGCAGACTTCTACAGCCAGACTTATGCAGCAGACTTCTACCAAACTACACCAGACTCGGAAATACAGCAGACTCCAATACAGCAGACCCTTCCAAATACCAGACTTCTACACCAGACTTCTACACCGAACTCCAGTACCAGACTCAGAAAATGCAAGCAGACCCTTCCAATACCAGCAGACTTCTACACTCGGACTCGGAAATGCAGCAGACTCCCGAAATAGCAGACCCTTCCAATGCAGCAGACTTCTACACTCGGACTCGGAAATGCAGCGGACTCCAGAAATGCCAGCGGACCCTTCCAAATACCGGACTTCTACACCGGACTCGGAAATGCACCCGGACTCCCGAAATGCAGCAGACCCTTCCAATGCAAGCAGACTTCTACACCAGACTTCCGGAAATGCAGCGGACTCGAAATACAGCAGACCCTTCCAATACAGCAGACTTCTACACCGGACTCCGGACTCCGGAAATGCAGCAGACTCCGAAATACCAGCAGACTTCAATACCGGACTTCTACACTCGGACTCGAAATACCAGCAGACTCCAATACAGCAGACCCTTCCAATGCAGCAGACTTCTACACTCGACACTCCGGACTCCAGACTCGAAATACCAGCAGACCCTTCCAAGTACCGGCAGACTTCTACAGCAGAACTTCTACACTCGGACTCCGGAAATGCAGCAGACCCTTCCAAAATACAGCAGACTTCCAGCAGACTTCTACACCAGACTCGGAAATGCAGCAGACTCGAAATACCAGACCCCTTCCAATGCAGCAGACTTCTACACCGGACTCCGGAAAATGCAGCAGACTCCCGAAATGCAGCAGACCCTTCCAATGCCAGCAGACTTCTACACCGGACTCCGGAAATGCAGCGGACTCAGAAATGCAGCAGACCCTTCCAATACCGGCAGACTTCTACACCGAACTTACAGCAGACTCCCGAAATACAGCAGACCGCTTCAAATGCAGCAGACTTCTACCGGACTCCGGAAATGCAGCAGACTCGAAATGCAGACCCTTCCAAATGGCAGACTTCTACACCAGACTTCAAATGCCGGACTCGGAAATACCGGACTCGAAATACAGCAGACCCTTCAAATGCAGCGGACTTCTACACCGGACTCAAATGCAGCAGACAGACCCCCAATACGGCAGACTTCTACACCAGACTCGAAATGCAGCAGACTCCGGAAACCAGCAGACCCTTCCAAATGCAGCAGACTTCTACCGGACTTCTACACCGGACTCCGGAAATACAGCAGACTCCCGAAATACAGCAGACCCTTCAATGCCAGCAGACTTCTACACCGGACTTCACTCGAAATACAGCAGACTCCCAATACCAGCAGACCTTAAATGCAGCAGACTTCTACACCCGGACTCCAATACAGCAGACTCCGAAATGCAGCAGACCCTTCAATGCAGCAGACTTCTACCGGACTCGGAAATGCAGACTCCCAGTACAGCAGACCCTTCAATAAGCAGACTTCTACACCAGACTCGGAAATACAGCAGACTCGAAATGCCAGCAGACCCTTCCAAATACAGCAGACTTCTACACCAGACTTCGTACAGCGAACTACCAGACTCGGAAATGCAGCAGACGGCAGACTTCTACACCGGACTCGAAAATGCAGCAGACCCTTCAATACCAGCAGACTTCTACACCGAACCAGACTCCGAAATGCAGCAGACTTCCAATACCGAACTACACCGGACTCGGAAATACAGCAGACTCCAAAGCCAGACCCTTCAAATGCAGCAGACTTCTACACCGCGGACTCGGAAATGCAGCAGACTCCCAATACCAGCAGACCACTTCAAGCAGACTTCACCAGACTTCTACACCGGACTCGGAAATGCAGACTCAAATACAGCAGACCACTTCCAATACCAGCAGACTTCTACACCAGACTTCAAAATACCGGCAGACTCGAAATACAGCAGACCCTTCCAATGCCAGCAGACTTCTACACCGGACTCCGGAAATACCAGCAGACTCCAATGCAGCAGACCCTTCCAGTACCAGCAGACTTCTACCCGGACTTTAAATACCAGCGAACTTCTACACAGACTCGGAAATGCAGCAGACTCCCGAAATACAGCAGACCACTTCAAAATACAGCAGACTTCTACCTCCAGACTTCGGAAATGCAGCAGACTTCGAATACCAGACTTCAAATACAGCAGACTTCTACCGGACTCCGAAATGCAGCAGACTCGAAATGCAGCAGACCCTTCCAATACAGCAGACTTCTACACCGGACTCGGAAATGCAGCAGACTCCCAATGCCAGCAGACCCTTCAATGCAGCAGACTTCTACACCGGACTTCTACTCAGACTCGGAAATACAAGCAGACTCCAATGCAGCAGACCCTTCCAATGCAGCAGACTTCTACACCGGACTTCGGAAAGTACAGCAGACTCGAAGTACAGCAGACCCTTCAATGCAGCAGACTTCTACACCGGACTCGAAATGCAAGACAGCAGACCCCTTCCAAATGCGGCAGACTTCTACACCGGACTCCGGAAATGCAGCAGACTCCGAAATGCAGCAGACCCCAAATACCAGCAGACTTCTACCGGACTTCAAATGCAAGCGAACTTCTACCGGACTCAATGCAGCAGACCCTTCCAAATACAGCGGACTTCTACACCGGACTCGGAAGTACAGCGGACTCCAGTACCCGGACCCTTCCAAGTACCGGACTTCTACCAGACTTCAAATACAAGCGAACTACACCCGGACTCGAAATGCAGCGGACCCCAAAATGCAGCAGACTTCTACCGAACTTACACCGGACTCAAAATACAGCAGACTCGAAATGCAGCAGACCCTTCAAGTACAGCAGACTTCTACAGCAGACTTCTACACCAGACTCCGAAATGCAGCAGACTCGAAATACAGCAGACCCTTCCAATGCAGCAGACTTCTACACCGGACTCGAAGTACAGCAGACTCAAAATGCAAGCAGACCCTTCCAATACAGCAGACTTCTACACCAGACTCCGAAATGCAGCAGACTCCAATACCAGCAGACCCTTCCAATGCAGCAGACTTCTCCAGACTTCCAGCGAACTACACCAGACTCGGAAATGCAGCAGACCCTTCCAAAGCAGCAGACTTCTACACCGAACTTCTACACCGGACTCGGAAATGCAAGCAGACTCCCAAATGCAGCAGACCCTTCAAAGTACCAGCAGACTTCTACACCGGACTCCGGAAATGCAGCAGACTCGAAATCAGCAGACCCTTCAATGCAGCAGACTTCTACCAGACTCGGAAATGCAGCAGACTCGAAATGCAGCAGACCCTTCCAAATACAGCAGACTTCTACACCGGACTCGAAATGCAGCAGACTCGAAAGTACCAGCAGACCGCAGACCAATACCGGCAGACTTCTACACCAGACTTCCAATGCAGCGAACTTCTACACCAGACTCGAAATGCAGCAGACCCTTCCAAATGCCAGCAGACTTCTACCGAACTTCTACACCGGACTCCGGATACCAGCAGACTCGAAAGTACAGCAGACCCTTCAATGCCAGCAGACTTCTACACCGGACTCCGGAATACAGCAGACTCCCGAAATGCCAGCAGACCCTTCCAATACCAGCAGACTTCTACACCGGACTCCGGAAATGCAGCAGACTTCTACACCGGACTCGGAAGCAGCGGACTCCCGAAATGCAGCAGACCCTTCCAATGCAGCAGACTTCTACACCGGACTCGGAATACAGCAGACTCCGAAATGCAGCAGACTTCAATGCAGCAGACTTCTACCAGACTTCTACAGCAAACTACCGACTCGGAAATACAGCAGACTCCCGAACCAGCAGACCCTTCCAAAATGCAGCAGACTTCTACCGGACTTCAGAAATGCAGCAGACTTCACCGAACTTCAGCAGACTTCTACTCGGACTCGAAATACCAGCAGACTCCAATGCAGCAGACCCTTCCAGACTTCAGCGAACTTCTACCAGACTCGGAAAATGCAGCAGACTCCCGTACAGCAGACCCTTCAAATGCAGCAGACTTCTACACCAGACTCGGAAATACCAGACTCCCGAAATACCAGCAGACCCTTCCATACCAGCAGACTTCTACACTCGGACTCGGAAATGCAGCAGACTCCGAAAATACAGCAGACCCTTCAATGCAGCAGACTTCTACAGACTCGGAGCAGACCGAAATACCAGCAGACCCTTCAAATACCAGCAGACTTCTACTCGGACTCGGAAATACCGGCAGACTCCCGAAATACCAGACCCAAAACCAGCAGACTTCTACCGAACTTCCAATGCAGCGAACTTCTACACCAGACTCCAGAAATACCGACTCCAATACCAGCAGACTTCTACACCGGACTTCTAAAATGCAGACTTCTACCGACTCGAAATACCAGCAGACCCTTCCAATGCAGCAGACTTCTACACCGGACTCGGAAATGCAGCAGACTCCAATGCAGCAGACCCTTCCAATACCAGCAGACTTCTACACCGACTTCGAAATGCAACTTCGAATACAGCAGACTCCGGAAATACAGCAGACCCTTCCAATACCAGCAGACTTCTACACCGAACTACCAGACTCAGAATACCAGCAGACTCCCGAAATGCAGCAGACCCTTCCAAATGCAGCAGACTTCTACACTCGGACTCGGAAAAGTACCAGACTCCCAATACCAGCAGACCCTTCCAAAATGCAGCAGACTTCTACACCAGACTCGGAAATGCAGCAGACTCGAAATACAGCAGACCCCTTCAATACCGGCAGACTTCTACACCAGACTCGGAAATACAGCAGACTCCGAAAATACCAGCAGACCCTTCCAAAATGCAGCAGACTTCTACACCGAACTACACTCCAGACTCGAAGCAGACTCCAATACCAGCAGACCCTTCCAATACCAGCAGACTTCTACACTCAGACTCGGAAATGCAGCAGACTCCCGAAATGCAGCAGACCCTTCCAATGCAGCAGACTTCTACACTCGGACTTCGGAAGTACAGCAGACTCGAAATGCAGCAGACTTCCAATGCAGCAGACTTCTACACCGGACTCGAATGCAGCAGACCCTTCCAATACCGAGACTTCTACACCGGACTCGGAAATGCAGCGGACTCGAAATGCAGCAGACCCTTCCAGTACCAGCAGACTTCTACACTCGGACTTCAAATGCAAGCGAACTTCTACACCGGACTCCGAAAGCAGACTCCAATGCAGCAGACCCTTCAATACCAGCAGACTTCTACCGAACTCTACACCAGACTCGAAACAGCAGACTCCAAAATGCAGCAGACCCTTCAAATGCAGCAGACTTCTACACCGGACTCCGGAAATACCAGCAGACTCCCGAAATACCAGCAGACCCTTCAGTACCCGGACTACACCAGACTCGGAAATACCAGCAGACTCCCGAAATGCAGCAGACCCCTTCAAAATGCAGCAGACTTCTACACTCAGACTCGAAATGCAGCAGACTCGAAATACAGCAGACCCTTCCAATGCAGCAGACTTCTACACCAGACTTCTACAGCAGACTCCCGAAATACCAGCAGACCCTTCCAGCACAGCGAACTTCTACACCAGACTCGGAAATGCAGCAGACTCCCGAAATACAGCAGACCCTTCCATACCAGCAGACTTCTACACCAGACTCGGAAATACAGCAGACTCCCGAAATGCAGCAGACCCTTCCAATACCAGCAGACTTCTACACCGAACTCGGAAATGCAGCAGACTCCCGAAATGCCAGCAGACCCTTCCAATGCAGCAGACTTCTACACCGGACTTCCAATGCAGCGGACTCGAAATACAGCAGACTCCGAAATGCAGCAGACCCTTCCAATACCAGCGGACTTCTACCGGACTAGCAGACTTCTACCTGCAGACTTCTACACTCGGACTCCGGAAATGCAGCAGACTCCGAAATGCAGCAGACTTCCAGTACCAGCAGACTTCTACCAGACTTCCAATGCAGCGAACTTCTACACCGGACTCGGAAATACAGCGGACTCCAATCAGCAGACCCTTCCAAAATGCAGCAGACTTCTACACCGGACTCGGAGACTCAGAAATGCAGCAGACTCCAATACCGGACTTCCATGCAGCAGACTTCTACACCGACTCGAAATGCAGCAGACTCCAATACAGCAGACCCCTTCCAAGCCAGCAGACTTCTACACCGGACTTCGAAATACAGCAGACTCCCAATACCAGCAGACCGAAATGCAGCAGACTACCAGACTTCCGAACTTCTACACCGGACTCCGGAAATGCAGCAGACTCCCAATGCCAGCAGACCCTTCCAATACCAGCAGACTTCTACACCGGAACTTCTACACCGGACTCGAAGCAGCAGACTCCAATGCCAGACCCTTCAAAATGCAGCAGACTTCTACACCGGACTCGGAAATACCGGCAGACTCCCAGTACCAGCAGACCCTTCCATGCAGCAGACTTCTACACTCGGAAGTACAGCAGACTCGAAATGCAGCAGACCCTCAATGCAGCAGACTTCTACACCGGACTTCAAGTACCGGCAGACTCCGGAAATACCGGCAGACTTCCAAATGCAAGCAGACTTCTACACCGGACTCGAAATGCAGCAGACTCCGAAAATGCAGCAGACCCTTCAAATGCAGCAGACTTCTACACCGGACTCGGAAATGCAGCAGACTCGAAATACAGCAGACCCTTCCAATGCAGCAGACTTCTACACCGGACTTCTAAATGCCAGACTCCGAACAGCAGACCCTTCAAAATGCAGCAGACTTCTACCAGACCTCGGACTCGGAAATACAGCAGACTCCAATACCAGCAGACCCTTCAATGCCAGCAGACTTCTACACCGAGACTTCTACCGGACTCGGAAATGCAGCAGACTCCCGAAATACCAGCAGACCCTTCCAAATACCAGACTTCTACACCAGACTCCGGAAGTACAGCAGACTCCGAAATACAGCAGACCCTTCAAATACCAGCAGACTTCTACACTCGGACTCGGAAATGCAGCAGACTCCAGTACCAGCAGACTTCAATACCAGCAGACTTCTACCAGAACTTCTACCGGACTCGGAAATGCAGCAGACTCGAAATGCAGCAGACCCTTCCAATGCAGCAGACTTCTACACCGAGACTCGGAACAAGCAGACTCCGAAATACAGCAGACCCTTCCAATGCAGCAGACTTCTACACCGGACTCGGAAATGCAGCAGACTCGAAATACCAGCAGACCCTTCCAATACAGCAGACTTCTACACCGGACTCGGAAATGCAGGCAGACTCCCGACCAGCAGACCCTTCCAATGCAGACTTCTACACCAGACTTCACTCGGACTCAAAAGTACCAAGCAGACCCTTCCAAAATACCAGCAGACTTCTACCAGACTTCTACAGCAGACTTCCAATACAGACTTCTACACCGGACTCCCGAATGCCAGCAGACCCTTCCATGCCGGACTTCTACCGGACTCGGAAATGCAGCAGACTCGAAATACCAGCAGACCTTCCAGTAAGCAGACTACCAGACTTCTACCGGCAGACTACACCGGACTCAAAATGCAGCAGACTCGAAATGCAGCAGACCCTTCCAATACCAGCAGACTTCTACACCGGACTACACCGGACTCCGGAAGCAGACTCGAAATGCAGCAGACCCTTCCAATACAGCGGACTTCTACACCGGACTCGAAATGCAGCAGACTCCCGAATGCAGCAGACCCTTCCAATGCAGCAGACTTCTACACTCGGACTCGGAAATACCAGCAGACTCGAAATACAGCAGACCCTTCCAAAAATGCAAGCGGACTTCTACACCGGACTCGAAATGCAGCAGACTTCCAGCGGACTTCTACACTCGGACTTCGGAAATGCCGGACTCGAAATACCAGCAGACTTCCAGTACAGCAGACTTCTACGGACTCGAAATGCAGCAGACCACTTCAATGCAGCAGACTTCTACACCGGACTCGGAAATGCAGCAGACTCCGAAATGCAGCAGACCCTTCAAATGCAGCAGACTTCTACACCGAACTTCTACACCGGACTCCGGAATACCGGACTCCCGAAATACCAGCAGACCCTTCCAAATGCAGCAGACTTCTACACCGACTCGGAAATACAGCGGACTCGAAATACCAGCAGACTTCTACACCGGACTTCGAAATGCAGCAGACTCCAAAATGCAGCAGACCCTTCAATGCAGCAGACTTCTACACTCAGACTTCTACACCGGACTCCGGAAATAGCAGACTCCGAAATGCAGCAGACCCTTCAATACCAGCAGACTTCTACACCGGACTTCCGGAAGTACAGCAGACTCCCGAAATACAGCAGACCACCAATGCCAGCAGACTTCTACACCGGACTCCGGAAATGCAGCAGACTCCAATGCCAGCAGACCCTTCCAATGCAGCAGACTTCTACACCAGACTTCGAAATACCAGACTCGAATACAAGCAGACCCAATGCAGACCCTTCCAATGCAGCAGACTTCTACACTCGGACTTCCAATGCAGCGGACTCCGAAATGCAGCAGACCCTTCCAATGCCAGCGGACTTCCACCGGACTCGAAATACCGGCAGCAGACTTCTACACCGGACTCGGAAATACAGCAGACTCCCGAAATACCGGACCTTCCAAATGCAGCAGACTTCTACCGGACTTCAATGCAGCGAACTTCTACACTCGACTCGGAAATGCAGCAGACTCCAATGCAGCAGACCCTTCCAATGCAGCAGACTTCTACACGGACTTCTACACTCGGACTCCGGAAATACAGCAGACTCGAAATACCAGCAGACCCTTCCAATACCAGCAGACTTCTACACCGGACTCGGAAATGCAGCAGACTCCCGAAATGCACCAGCAGACCCTTCCAATACCAGCAGACTTCTACACCGGACTCGGAAATGCAGCGGACTCCCGAAATACAGCAGACCCTTCCAATGCAGCAGACTTCTACACCGGACTTCAAGTACAGCGAACTTCGGACTCCGGAAATGCAGCAGACTCCCGAAATACCAGCAGACCCTTCCAAATGCCAGCAGACTTCTACACCGGACTCAAAATGCAGCAGACTCCGAAATGCAGCAGACCCTTCCAATGCAGCAGACTTCTACACCGGACTCGGAATGCAGCAGACTCCGAAATACCAGCAGACCACTTCCAATGCCAGCAGACTTCTACACCGGACTC
This sequence comes from Plantago major, assembly GCA_026545765.1. Taxonomy (NCBI): domain Eukaryota; kingdom Viridiplantae; phylum Streptophyta; class Magnoliopsida; order Lamiales; family Plantaginaceae; genus Plantago; species Plantago major. The sequence goes on from CM048843.1 coordinate 55,082,098, forward strand.
GGAAATACAGCAGACTCGAAAATGCAGCAGACCCTTCCAATAAGCAGACTTCTACACCGGACTTTCCGGAAATGCAGCAGACTCCAATACCGGCAGACTTCTACACTCAGACTTACACCAGACTGCAAGCGCAGACTCCCGAAATGCAGCAGACCCTTCCAATACCAGCAGACTTCTACACTCGGACTCGGAAATGCAGCAGACTCGAAATACCAGCAGACCCTTCCAAAATACCAGCAGACTTCTACACCAGACTTCAAAATGCAAGCAGACTCCCGAAATGCCAGCAGACCCTTCCAATACCAGCAGACTTCTACCAGACTTCCTGCAGCGAACTTCTACACCAGACTCGGAAATGCAGCAGACTCGAAAATACCAGCAGACCCTTCCAAATACAGCAGACTTCACTTCTACACCGGACTCGGAAATGCAGCAGACTCCCGAAGTACCAGCAGACCCTTCCAATGCCAGCAGACTTCTACACCGGACTCCGGAAATGCAGCAGACTCGAAATGCAGCAGACCACTTCAATGCAGCAGACTTCTACACCAGACTTCCGGAAGTACAGCAGACTCCGAAATGCAGCAGACCCTTCCAATGCAGCAGACTTCACCGAACTTCTACCGGACTCGGAAATGCAGCAGACTCCCGAAATACCAGACCCTTCCAATGCAAGCAGACTTCTACCGGACTTCTACACCGGACTCGGAAATACAGGCAGACTCCCGAAATGCAGCAGACCCTTCCAATGCAGCAGACTTCTACACTCGGACTCCGGAAATGCAAGCAGACTCCCGAAATAGCAGACCCTTCCAGAAATGCAGACTTCTACACCGGACTCGGAAATGCAGCAGACTCCCAGTACCAGCAGACCCTTCCAATGCAGCAGACTTCTACACCGGACTCGGAAATGCAGCAGACTCCAGTACAGCAGACCCTTCCACACCAGACTTCACACCAGACTCCGGAAATGCAAGCAGGACTCCAATGCAGCAGACCCTTCCAATGCAGCAGACTTCTACACCGGACTTCAAATACAGCGAACTTCTACACCGGACTCCGAAATGCAGCAGACCCTTCCAGCAGACTTCTACACACCGAACTTCAGCAGACTCGAAATACCAGCAGACTTCCATACCAGACTACACCGAACTTCCATGCAGCGAACTTCTACACCGGACTCGGAAAAATGCAGCAGACCACTTCCAGCAGACTTACACCAGACTTCTACACCGGACTCCGGAAATGCAGCAGACTCGAAATACCAGCAGACCCTTCAATGCAGCAGCAGACTTCTACACCGGACTCGGAAATACCAGCAGACTCCCGAAATGCAGCAGACCCTTCAAATACCAGCAGACTTCTACACCGGACTCGGAAATGCAGCGGAGACTCCGAAATGCAGCAGACCCTTCCAATGCAGCAGACTTCTACCGGACTTCGGAATACAGCAGACTCGAAATACCAGCAGACCCTTCCAATACCAGCAGACTTCTACACCGGACTCGGAAATACCAGCAGACTCCCGAAATGCAGCAGACCCTTCCAAATGCAGCAGACTTCTACACCGGACTCCGGAAATGCAGCAGACTCCGAATACCAGCAGACCACTTCAATACCAGCAGACTTCTACACTCGGAAATACAGCAGACTCCAGAAATACCAGCAGACCCTTCGAAATGCAGCAGACTTCTACACCGGACTCGAAATGCAGCAGACTCCCGAAATACCAGCAGACCCTTCAATGCAGCAGACTTCTACACAGACTTCTACAGCAGACTCCGAAATACAGCAGACTCCAAAATGCAGCAGACCCTTCCAAATGCAGCAGACTTCTACACCAGACTCGAAGTACAGCAGACTTCTACACCAGACTTCTACCGGACTCGGAATGCAGCAGACTCAAATGCCAGCAGACCCTTCCAATACAGCAGACTTCTACACTCGGACTTCCAATGCAGCGAACTTCTACACCGGACTCGAAATGCAGCAGACTCCCAATGCAGCAGACCCTTCCAATACCAGCAGACTTCTACACCGGACTTCTACACCGGACTCGGAAGTACCGGACTCCAATGCAGCAGACCCTTCCAATAGCAGACTTCTACACTCGGAAATACCAGCAGACTCGAAATACAGCAGACCCTTCCAAATGCAGACTTCTACACCGGACTCCGGAAATGCAGCAGACTCCCAATACCGGCAGACTTCTAGCAGACTTCTACCAGCAGACTTCTACCGGACTCGGAAATGCAGCAGACTCCCGAAATGCAGCAGACCCTTCCATAAAGCAGACTTCTACACCGAACTTCTACACCGGACTCAGAAGTACAGCAGACTCCCGAAATGCAGCAGACCCTTCCAATGCCAGCAGACTTCTACACCGGACTCGGAAATACAGCAGACTCGAAATACCAGACCCTTCCAATGCAGCAGACTTCTACACCAGACTCGGAAATGCAAGCAGACTCCCGAAATGCAGCAGACCCTTCCAATACCAGCAGACTTCTACCGGACTCCGGAAATGCAGCAGACTCGAAATACCAGCAGACCCTTCCAATACCAGCAGACTTCTACACTCGGAAATGCAGACTCGAAATGCAGCAGACCCTTCCAAAATGCAAGCAGACTTCTACCGAACTTCCAGCGAACTTCCAGACTCGGAAATGCAGCAGACTCGAAATACCAGCAGACCCCTTCAATGCAGACTTCTACACCGAACTTCTACACGAACTACCAGCAGACTCCCGAAATACCAGCAGACCCTTCAATGCAGCAGACTTCTACACGGAACTTCTACACCGGACTCGGAAATGCAGCAGACTCCAGAATACCAGCAGACCCTTCCAATGCAGCAGACTTCTACACCAGACTCGGAAATACAGCAGACTCGAAATACAGCAGACCACTTCCAATGCAGACTTCTACACCGGACTCGGAAATGCCAGACTCAATGCCAGCAGACTTCTACCCTACACCGGACTTCAAAATACCAGCAGACTCCCGGACTCGAAATGCAGCAGACCCTTCCAATGCAGCGAACTTCTACACCGGACTCCGGAAATGCAGCAGACTCGAAAATGCAGCAGACCCTTCCATACCAGCAGACTTCTACACCGGACTCGGAAATGCAGCAGACTCCAGACTCGAAATGCAGCAGACCCTTCCAAAATGCAGCAGACTTCTACACCAGACTCGGAAATACAGCAGACTCGAAATACCAGACCCTTCCAAATGCAGCAGACTTCTACACCAGACTCCGGAAATGCAGCAGACTCGAAATGCAGCAGACCCCAATACCGGCAGACTTACACCGGACTTGCAGACTTCTACACCGGACTCGGAATGCAGCAGACTCCCGAAATACCAGCAGACCCTTCCAATACCAGCAGACTTCTACACTCGGACTCGGAAATGCAAGCGGACTCCCGAAATGCAGCAGACCCTTCCATGTACAGCAGACTTCTACACCGGACTCGGAAATGCAGCGGACTCGAAAATGCAGCAGACCCTTCCAATGCAGCAGACTTCTACCGGACTTCCATGCAGCAGACTTCTACACGGACTCAGACTTACAGCAGACTCCGAAATACCAGCAGACCCTTCCAATGCAGCAGACTTCTACACCAGACTCGGAAGTACAGACTCCAAAATGCAGCAGACCCTTCCAATGCAGCAGACTTCTACACTACACCGGACTCCGGAAATACAGCAGACTCCAATGCAGCAGACCCTTCCAATGCACCGGACTTCTACACCGGACTCGGAAATGCAGCGGACTCGAAATACAGCAGACCCTTCCAATACCAGCAGACTTCTACACCGGACTCGAATGCAGCAGACTCCCGTACCAGCAGACCCTTCCAATACCGGCAGACTTCTACACCGGACTCGGAAGGCAGACTCGAAATGCAGCAGACCCTTCCAAAATACCAGCAGACTTCTACACTCGGACTCCGGAAATGCAGCAGACTCCCGAAATGCAGCAGACCCTTCCAGTAAAGCAGACTTCTACACCGGACTTCCAGCGAACTTCTACCGGACTCGAATGCAGCGGACTCCAATACCAGCAGACCCTGAAATGCAGCAGACTTCTACCGAGACTCGGAAAATGCAGCAGACTCGAAAATGCAGCAGACCCTTCCAAATGCAGCAGACTTCTACACCGACTTCTACACCAGACTCGAAAGTACCAGCAGACTACCAGACCCCAAATGCAGCGGACTTCTACACCGGACTCGGAAATACCAGCAGACTCGAAATACCAGCAGACCCTTCAATGCAGCAGACTTCTACACCAGACTCGGAAATACAGCAGACTCCCGAAATGCCAGCAGACCCTTCAAAATGCAGCAGACTTCTACACCGGACTCGGAAATGCAGACTCGAAATACAGCAGACCCTGAATGCAGCAGACTTCTACACCGGACTTCCAAAATGCAGACTTCTACCGGACTCAATACAGCAGACCCTTCCAAAGCAGACTTCTACACCGGACTCGGAAATGCAGCAGACTCCCGAAATGCAGCAGACCCTTCCAATGCAGCGAACTTCTACACTCAGACTCCAATGCACAGACTCGGAAAGTACAGCAGACTCAATGCCAGCAGACCCTTCCAATACCGGCAGACTTCTACACCGGACTTCCAATGCAAGCGAACTTACACCGGACTCCCAATACCGGCAGACCCTTCCAATGCAGCAGACTTCTACACCGGACTACACCGGACTCCGGAAATGCAGCGGACTCGAATGCCAGCGGACCCTTCCAATGCAGCGGACTTCTACACCGGACTTCGAAATGCAGCAGACTTCCAAATGCAGCGGACTTCTACCGGACTCGGAAATGCAGCAGACTCCCAATACCAGCAGACCCTTCCAATGCAAGCAGACTTCTACACCGGACTCCGGAAATACCGCAGACTCCCGAAATGCAGCAGACCACTTCCAATGCAGACTTCTACACCAGACTTCTACACCAGACTCGGAAAGCAGACTCCAGTACAGCAGGACCCTTCCAATGCAGCAGACTTCTACACCGGACTCCGGAAATGCCAGCAGACTCGAAATACCAGCAGACCCTTCCAATACAGCAGACTTCTACACCGGACTCGAAATAAGCAGACTCGAAATGCAGCAGACCACTTCCAATGCAGCAGACTTCTACACCGGACTTCAAATGCAGCGGACTCCCGAAATACCAGCAGACCCCAGAAATACCAGCAGACTTCTACCGGACTTCCATGCAGCAGACTCGAACTTACCAGCAGACTCCAGCAGACTTCTACAGCAGACTCCGAAATACCAGCAGACTTCTACAATGCAGACTTCTACCAGACTCGGAAATGCAGCAGACTCGAAAATGCAGCAGACCCTTCCAATACCAGCAGACTTCTACACTCGGACTTCTACACCGGACTCCGGAAATGCAGCAGACCCTTCCAAAATACCAGCAGACTTCTACACCGGACTTCAATGCAGCGAACTTCTACCGGACTCGAAATACAGCAGACCCCCAATGCAGCAGACTTCTACACCAGACTCGGAAATGCCGGACTCCCGAAGACCCCTTCAATACAGCAGACTTCTACCAGACTTCAAGTACCCGGCGACTTCTACCTCGGACTCCGAAATGCAGCAGACCCTTCCAATGCAGCAGACTTCTACTCGGACTTCTACACCGGACTCAATGCAGCGGACTCCGAAATGCAGACCCTTCCAATGCAGCGGACTTCTACACCGGACTTCCACCAGACTCCGGAAATACCAGCAGACTCCCAATGCAGCAGACTTCTACTACCAGCAGACTCAAAATGCAGCAGACCACTTCAATACCAGCAGACTTCTACTCGGACTCAGAAATGCAGCAGACTCCCGAAATACAGCAGACCCTTCCAATACCAGCAGACTTCTACACTCAGACTCGGAAATGCCAGCAGACTCGAAATACCAGCAGACCCTTCAATGCAGCAGACTTCTACACTCAGACTCGGAAATGCAGCAGACTCCCGAAATGCAGCAGACCCTTCCAATACCAGCAGACTTCTACACTTCGGACTCCGGAAATACAGCAGACTCCAATACCAGCAGACCCTTCCAATACAGCAGACTACACCGGACTTCGGAAATGCAGCGGACTCCCGAAATACCAGCAGACCCTTCCAAATACCAGCAGACTTCACCGGACAGACTCGAAATGCACAGCAGACTTCCACCAGCGAACTTCTACACTCCGGACTCAATGCAGCAGACCCTTCCAGTACAGCAGACTTCTACACCGGACTTCAAATACACTCGGACTCCAGAAATGCAGCAGACCACTTCCAATGCAGCAGACTACACCAGACTTCCGGACTCGGAAATGCAGCGGACTCGAATACCAGCGGACCCTTCCAGACTTCAGCGGACTTCTACCTCGGACTCGGAAGTACCAGACTCCAATGCAGCGGACCCTTCCAAGTACCGGCAGACTTCTACACCGGACTCGGAATGCAGCAGACTCCAGTACCAGCAGACCCTTCCAAATGCAGACTTCTACACTCGGACTCCGGAAATGCAAGCAGACTCGAATGCCAGACCCTTCAAATACAGCGGACTTCTACCGGACTTCAAATGCGAACTTCTACCGGACTCCGAAATGCAGACTTCCAAATACCAGCAGACTTCTACACCGGACTCCGGAAATACAGCAGACTCCCGAAAATGCAGCAGACCCTTCCATGCAGCAGACTTCTACACTCAGACTCGGAAATACCAGCAGACTCCCGAAATGCAGCAGACCCTTCCAATGCAGCAGACTTCTACACCAGACTCCGGAAATACAGCAGACTCCCGAAATACCAGCAGACCCCTTCAATGCAAGCAGACTTCTACACCGGACTCGGAAATGCAAGCAGACTCCCGAAATGCAGCAGACCACTTCCAATACCAGACTTCTACACCGGACTCGGAAATGCAGCAGACTCCCGAAATACAGCAGACCCTTCCAATGCAGCAGACTTCTACACCGGACTTCAATGCAGCGAACTTCTACTCGGACTCGGAAATGCAGCAGACTCCAATGCAGCAGACCCTTCCAATACAGCAGACTTCTACACCGGACTTCTACACCGGACTGCAGCAGACTCGAAATGCAGCAGACCCTTCAATACAGCAGACTTCTACACTCGAACTTCCGGAAATGCAGCAGACTCCGAAATCCAGCAGACCCTTCCAGCAGCAGACTTCTACACCGGACTCCGGAAATGCAGCAGACTCCAATACAGCAGACCCTTCAAATGCAGCAGACTTCTACACCAGACTCGAAATACCAGCAGACTCCCAAATGCAGCAGACCCTTCAATGCAGCAGACTTCTACACCAGACTCGAAATACAGCAGACTCCGAAATGCCAGCAGACCCTTCCAATACCAGCAGACTTCTACACCAGACTTCAATGCAGACTTCTACACACCAGACTCGGAAATGCAGCAGACTCCCTTCAGCAGACCCGAAATACCAGCAGACTTCTACCAGACTTCCAATACAGCAGACTTCTACCTCAGACTCCCGAATACCAGCAGACCACTTCCAATGCAGCAGACTTCTACACCGGACTCGAAATGCAAGCAGACTCGAAATGCAGCAGACCCTTCCATCAGCAGACTTCTACACCGGACTTCCAAAGTACCGGACTCCAGACTCGAAATGCAGCAGACCCTTCCAATACCAGCAGACTTCTACACCGGACTTCCACCGGACTCACAGCAGACTTCTACAGCAGACTCGAAAATGCAAGCAGACCCTTCCAATGCAGCGGACTTCAGACTTCTACACCGGACTCCAGAAATACCGGCAGACCCTTCCAAATACCAGCAGACTTCACCTTCCAAGCGGACTTCTACCGGACTCCGGACTACAGCGGACTCCAATACCAGCGGACCCTTCAATGCAAGCGGACTTCTACACCGGACTCGGCGAACTACACTCGAAATGCAGCGGACTCCAATACCAGCAGACCCTTCCAATGCAGCAGACTTCTACACCGGACTTCAGACTCCGGAAGCCAGACTCCGAAATGCAGCCGGACCCTTCCAATGCAGCGGACTTCTACACCGGACTCCGGAAATGCAGCAGACTCCCTACCACTTCAAAGCAGACTTCTACACCGGACTTCCGAAAGCAGACTCCGGAAATACCAGCAGACCCTTCCAATGCAGCAGACTTCACCGGACTTCTACACTCAGACTCGAAATGCAGCAGACTCGAAATGCAGCAGACCCTTCCAAAATACAGCAGACTTCTACCGGACTTCTACAGACTCCGGCAGCAGACTCCCGAAAATACAGCAGACCCTTCCAATGCAGCAGACTTCTACACCAGACTCGGAAATGCAGCAGACTCCAAAATACCAGCAGACCCTTCCATGCCAGCAGACTTCTACTCAGACTCGGAAATGCAGACTCGAAATACAGCAGACCACTTCCAAGTACCGGCAGACTTCTACACCGGACTCCGGAAATGCAAGCAGACTCCCGAAATACCAGCAGACCCTTCCAATGCAGCAGACTTCTACACCGGACTCGGAAATGCAGCAGACTCCCGAAATGCAGCAGACCTTCCAAAAGCCGGACTTCTACTCGGACTTCCAATGCAAGCGAACTTCTACACTCGGACTCGGAATGCAGACTCCAAATACCAGCAGACCCTTCCAATGCAGCAGACTTCTACACCGGACTTCCAGAATACAGCAGACTCCAATGCAGCAGACCCTTCAATGCAGCAGACTTCTACAACTCGGACTCCGGAAATGCAGCAGACTCCGAAATGCAGCAGACCCTTCCAATACCGGCAGACTTCTACACCAGACTCGGAAATACAGCAGACTCGAAAATGCAGCAGACCCTTCCAAATGCAGCAGACTTCTACACCGGACTCCGGTACAGCAGACTCGAAATGCAGCAGACCCCCAATGCAGCAGACTTCTACCAGACTCGACAGCAGACTCCCAATACCAGCAGACCCTTCAATGCCAGCAGACTTCTACACCGGACTTGAAATGCAAGCGAACTACCGGACTCGAAATGCAGACTCCAATACCAGCAGACCCTTCCAATGCAGCAGACTTCTACACCGGACTCGGAAATAGCAGACTCCCGAAATGCAGCAGACCCTTCCAAATACCAGCAGACTTCTACACCGGACTTCCGAAATACCAGCAGACTCGAAAATGCAAGCAGACCCTTCAATACAGCAGACTTCTACACAGACTTCCAAAATGCAGCGAACTTCTACACCAGACTCCGAAAGTACCAGCAGACCCTTCAATACCAGCAGACTTCTACCGAACTTCTACACCAGACTCGGAAATGCAGCAGACTCCCGAATACCAGCAGACCCTTCCAAATGCAGCAGACTTCTACCGGACTCGAAATGCAGACTCCGAAATACCAGCAGACCACCAGACTTCTACACCAGACTCGGAAATGCAGCAGACTCCGAAATGCAGCAGACCCTTCCAAATGCAGCAGACTTCTACACCGGACTCGGAAATACAGCAGACTCCGAAATACAGCAGACCCTTCCAAGTACCAGCAGACTTCTACCGGAAATGCAGCGGACTCCGAATACCAGCAGACCCTTCAAGCAGCAGACTTCTACACTCCGGACTCGAAATGCAGCAGACTCCCGAAATGCAGCAGACCCTTCCAATACCAGCAGACTTCTACACCGGACTTCCAATGCAAGCGAACTTCTACACCGGACTCGAAATGCAAGCAGACTCGAAAATGCAGCAGACCCTTCCAATCAGCAGACTTCTACACCGGACTTCAATACCGGCGAACTTCTACACCGGACTCGGAAATGCAGCAGACTCCAGAAATGCAGCAGACCCTTCCAATGCAGCAGACTTCTACACCAGACTCGGAAATGCAGCAGACTCGAAATGCAGCAGACCCTTCAAGTACCAGACTTCTACACCGGACTCCGGAAATACAGCAGACTCGAAAATACCAGCAGACCCTTCCAATACCAGCAGACTTCTACACGGACTCCAAAATGCAGCAGACTTCAAGTACCGGCGGACTTCTACACCGAACTCCGAAATGCAGCAGACCACTTCCAATGCAAGCAGACTTCTACACCGGACTCGGAAATACAGCAGACTCCAATACCAGCAGACCCTTCCAAATGCAGCAGACTTCTACCAGACTCCGGCAGCAGGACTCCCAATGCAGCAGACCCTTCCAACCAGCAGACTTCTACACCGGACTCGGAAATGCAGCAGACTCGAAATACCAGCAGACCCTTCCAATACCGGCAGACTTCTACACCAGACTCGAAATGCAGCAGACTCCCACCAGCGGCAGACTTACACCGACTCCGGAAATACAGCAGACTCCAATACCAGCAGACCCTTCCAAATGCCAGCAGACTTCTACACTGAACTTCAAGTACCAGCGACTTCTACCAGACTCGGAAATGCAGCAGACTCCGAAATGCAGCAGACCCTTCCAAAATACAGCAGACTTCTACACCGAACTCGGAAATACAGCAGACTCCCGAAATGCAGCAGACCCTTCCAATACCAGCAGACTTCTACACCGAACTTCGAAATACCGGACTCGAAATACAGCAGACTCCCAATACCAGCAGACTTCTACACAGACTCGGAAATACGGCAGACTCCAATACCAGCAGACCTTCAATGCAGCAGACTTCTACACCAGACTCGGAAATACAGCAGACTCCGAAATACAGCAGACCCTTCCAATACCAGCAGACTTCTACACCGGACTCGGAAATGCCAGCAGACTCGAAATACAGCAGACCCTTCCAATGCAGCAGACTTCTACCAGACTTCAAATGCAGCGAACTTCTACACCAGACTCCGAAATACAGCAGACTCGAAATGCAAGCAGACCCTTCCAATGCAGCAGACTTCTACCGAACTTCTACCGGACTCGGAAATGCAGCAGACTCCCGAAATACCGGCAGACCCTTCCAATACCAGCAGACTTCTACACTCAGACTCGGAAATGCAGCAGACTCCAATCCAGCAGACCCCAATGCAGCAGACTTCTACACCGGACTCGGAAATGCAGCAGACTCCAGTACCAGACCCTTCCAATGCAGCAGACTTCTACACTTCCGGAAATACCGGACTCGAAATACCAGCAGACCCTTCCAATGCAGCAGACTTCTACACCGGACTCGGAAATGCAGCAGACTCCCGAAATACAGCAGACCCTTCAATACAGCAGACTTCTACACTCGACTTCGGAAAGTACCGGGACTCCCGAAATACCAGCAGACCCTTCCAATACAGCAGACTTCTACACCGGACTTCTACCGGACTGCAGCGGACTCGAAATGCAGCAGACCCTTCCAATACCAGCAGACTTCTACCGGACTTCCAAAATGCAGCGAACTTCTACACCGGACTCGGAAGTACAGCGGACTCCCGAAATACCAGCAGACCCTTCCAATGCAGCAGACTTCTACACTCGGACTTGCAGCAGACTCGAAATGCAGCGGACCCTTCCAATACCAGCAGACTTCTACACTCCGGAAAAGTACAGCGGACTCCAAATGCAGCAGACTTCTACACCGACTTCCAGACTTCTACCTCGGACTCGGAAATGCAGCGGACTCCGAAATACCAGCAGACCCTTCCAATACAGCAGACTTCTACACCGGACTTCAGCAGACTCCGGACTTACCGGCGGACTCCAGACTCAAAATGCAGCAGACTTCCGAAATACAGCGGACTTCTACACCGGACTTCGGAAATGCAGCGAACTACACGGACTCGCAGACCCAGAAATGCCAGACTTCTACACCGGACTCGTACCAGCAGACTCGAAATGCAGCAGACCCTTCCAAATACCGGCAGACTTCTACACCGAACTTCTACACCGAACTCCAGTAGCAGACTCCGAAATACAGCAGACCCTTCAATACCAGCAGACTTCTACCAGACTCCGGAAATGCAGCAGACTCAGAAATGCAGCAGACCCTTCCAATGCAGCAGACTTCTACACCAGACTCCGGAAATGCAAGCAGACTCCCGAAGTACCAGCAGACCCTTCAATGCAGCAGACTTCTACACCAGACTCAAAATACCAGACTCCCATGCAGGACTTCCAATGCAGCAGACTTCTACACCAGACTCGAAATACAGCAGACTCCAATACAGCAGACCCTTCCAATACCAGCAGACTTCTACACCGGACTCGGAAATGCAGCAGACTCCCAATGCAGCAGACCCTTCCAATGCAGCAGACTTCTACACGAGACTTCCGCAGACTCCGAAATACAGCAGACTCGAAATACCAGCAGACCCTTCCAAATACCAGCAGACTTCTACACCGGACTTCAATACCGGCGAACTTCTACAGCAGACTCCCAATACCAGCAGACCCTTCCATGCAGCGAACTTCTACACCAGACTCGGAAATGCAGCAGACTCCACTTCAATGCAGCAGACTTCTACCAGACTTCCAGCAGACTTCTACACCGGACTACAGCAGACTCGGAAATACCAGCAGACCCGAAATGCAAGCAGACTTCTACACCAGACTACACCAGACTCGGAAATGCAGCAGACTCCGAAAATACCAGCAGACCCTCCAAAATGCAGCAGACTTCTACACCGGAACTCGGAAATGCAGCAGACCCTTCCATACCAGCAGACTTCTACACCAGACTCCGGAAATACAGCAGACTCGAAATACAGCAGACCCTTCCAAAATGCAAGCAGACTTCTACACTCGGACTCGGAAAGTACAGCAGACTCCAATACCAGCAGACCCTTCCAATACCAGACTTCTACTCGACTCGGAAATGCAAGCAGACTCCAGAGTACCAGCAGACCCTTCCAATGCAGCAGACTTCTACACCAGACTCCAAAATGCAGCAGACCCCAAGCCGGACTTCTACACCGGACTTCCAAATGCAGCAGACCACAATGCCGGACTTCTACACCGGACTCGAATGCAAGCAGACCCTTCCAATACCAGCAGACTTCTACACTCGGACTTCAATGCAGAACTTCTACAGCAGACTCCGAAATACCAGCAGACCCTTCAAGTACCAGACTTCTACACCGGACTCGGAAATGCAAGCAGACTTCCAACAGCGGACTTCTACCGGACTCAGACCAGACTTCCGAAATGCAGCAGACCACTTCAATACAGCAGACTTCTACCGGACTTCTACCGGACTCGGATGCAGCAGACTCAAATACCAGCAGACCCTTCCAATACAGCAGACTTCTACCTCGGACTCCGGAAATACAGGCAGACTCCGAAATGCAGCAGACCCTTCCAATGCAAGCAGACTTCTACACTCGGACTCGGAAATACAGCAGACTCGGAAATACCAGCAGACCCTTCCAGCAGACTTCTACACCGGACTTCGGAAATACCAGACTTCTACACCGGACTCGAAATGCAGCAGACTCCAATACAGCAGACCCTTCCAAATGCAGCAGACTTCTACACCGGACTCCGGAAATGCAGCAGACTCCCGAAATGCAGCAGACCACTTCCAAATGCAGCAGACTTCTACACCAGACTCCGGAAATACAGCAGACTCCCAATGCAGCAGACCCTTCAATGCAGCAGACTTCAGCAGACTTCTACACCGGACTCCGGAAATACAGCAGACTCCCGAAATACCAGCAGACCACTTCCAATGCAGCAGACTTCTACACCGGACTCGGAAATACAGCAGACTCGAAATGCAGCAGACCCTTCCAGTACAGCAGACTTCTACACCAGACTCGAAATGCAGCAGACTCCAATGCAGCAGACCCCGAAATACCAGCAGACTTCTAGACTCGATACCAGCAGACTTCACTACACCAGACTCCGGAAATGCAGCAGACTCGAAATGCAGCAGACCACTGAAATACAGCAGACTTCTACACCAGACTCCGGAAATGCAGCAGACTCCGAAATACCAGCAGACCACTTCAAAGTACAGCAGACTTCTACACCGGACTCGGAAATGCAGCAGACTCCCAATACAGCAGACCCTTCCAATGCAGCAGACTTCTACACCGGACTCCGGAAATGCAGCAGACTCCAATGCAGCAGACCCTTCCAATGCAGCAGACTTCTACACCGACTCGAAATACAGCAGACTCCCGAAATACCAGCAGACCCTTCCAATGCAGCAGACTTCTACCGGACTCGGAAGTACCAGCAGACTCGAAATGCAGCAGACCCTTCCAATGCAGCAGACTTCTACACTCGGACTCGGAAATACCAGCAGACTCGAAAGCAGACCCCTTCCAATGCAGCGGACTTCTACACTCAGACTCGGAAATGCAGCAGACTCCCGAAATACCAGCAGACCACTTCAATGCAGCAGACTTCTACACTCCGGACTCGGAAATGCAGCAGACTCCGAAATCAGCAGACCACTTCAATACCAGCAGACTTCTACACCGGACTCCAAGTACCGGACTTCCAGAAATGCAGCAGACTCAATGCAGCGGACTTCCAGCAGACTTCTACACCGGACTCCGGAATGCAGCAGACTCCAATACCAGCAGACCCTTCCAATGCAGCAGACTTCTACACCGGACTTCTACACCGGACTCCGGAAATAGCAGACTCCCGAAATGCAGCAGACCCTTCCAATGCAAGCAGACTTCTACACCGGACTCGGAAATGCAAGCAGACTCCAAATACCAGCAGACCCTTCCAAATGCAGCAGACTTCTACACCGGACTCGGAAATGCAAGCAGACTCCAATACAGCAGACCCTTCCAATGCAGCAGACTTCTACACCGGACTCGGAAATGCAGCAGACTCGAATGCCAGCAGACCCTTCCAATACCAGCAGACTTCTACACCAGACTCCGAAATACAGCAGACTACACCAGACTTCCAAATGCAGAACTTCTACACTCGACTCGGAAATGCAAGCAGACCCTTCCAATGCAGCAGACTTCTACACCGGACTCCGGAAATACAGCAGACTCCCGAAAATACCAGACCCTTTCAATGCAGCAGACTTCTACACCAGACTTCCAGACTCCGAAATACAGCAGACCCTTCCAATGCCAGCAGACTTCTACACCAGACTCGGAAAATGCAGCAGACTCCGAAATGCAGCAGACCCTGAAATGCAGCAGACTTCTACACCGACTTCTACACCAGACTCAAAATGCAAGCAGACTCCCGA
This sequence comes from Plantago major, assembly GCA_026545765.1. Taxonomy (NCBI): domain Eukaryota; kingdom Viridiplantae; phylum Streptophyta; class Magnoliopsida; order Lamiales; family Plantaginaceae; genus Plantago; species Plantago major. The sequence goes on from CM048843.1 coordinate 55,097,275, forward strand.
AATACAGCAGACCCTTCAAATACCAGCAGACTTCTACCAGACTCGGAAATACAGCAGACTCCCGAAATGCAGCAGACCCTTCCAATGCAGCAGACTTCTACACCAGACTCGGAAATGCAGCAGACTCCCGAAATACCAGCAGACCCCTTCAATGCCAGCAGACTTCTACACCGGACTCGGAAATGCAGCAGACTCCGAAATACCAGACCCTTCCAATACCAGCAGACTTCTACACTCAGACTCCGGAAATACAGCAGACTCGAAATACCAGCAGACCCTTCCAATGCAGCAGACTTCTACTCAGACTTCTACACCGGACTCGGAAATACCAGCAGACTCGAAATGCAGCAGACCCTTACCAGCAGACTTCTACCAGACTCGGAAATGCAGCAGACTCCCAAATGCAGCAGACCCTTCCAATACAGCAGACTTCTACCAGACTTCTACACCGGACTCGAAATGCAGCAGACTCCCGAAATACCAGCAGACCCTTCCAATGCAGCAGACTTCTACACCGGACTCGGAAATACCAGCAGACCCTTCCAATGCAGCAGACTTCTACCTGCAGACTTCTACACCGGACTCCGGAAATACCAGCAGACCCTTCCAAAATGCAGCAGACTTCTACCAGACTTCTACCGGACTCGGAAATGCAGCAGACTCCCAATACAGACCCTTCAATGCAGCAGACTTCTACACCGAACTTCGAAATACAGCAGACTCCGAAATACCAGCAGACCCTTCCATACAGCAGACTTCTACACTCAGACTCCGAAATGCAGCAGACTCCGAAATACCAGCAGACCCTTCAGCAGACTTCTACAGACTTCTACCAGACTCCGGAAATGCAGCAGACTCCTTCCAAAATGCAGCAGACTTCTACACCAGACTCGGAAATACAGCAGACTCCCGAAATGCCAGCAGACCACTTCAATGCAGCAGACTTCTACCGAACTTCACCAGACTCGGAATGCAGCAGACTCCCGAAATACCAGCAGACCACTTCCAATGCAGCAGACTTCTACACCAGGACTCGGAAATGCAGCAGACTCCCGAAATACCAGCAGACCCTTCCAAAATGCAGCAGACTTCTACACCGAACTCGGAAATACAGCAGACTCGAAATGCAGCAGACCCTTCCAATGCAGCAGACTTCTACACCAGACTCGGAAATGCAGCAGACTCCCGAAATACCAGCAGACCCTTCCAATACAGCAGACTTCTACACCGGACTCGGAAATGCAGCAGACTCCAGCAGCAGACTAATACCAGCAGACCCTTCAATGCAGCAGACTTCTACACCGGACTCGGAAATGCAGCAGACTCCGAAATGCAGCAGACCCTTCCAATACCGGCAGACTTCTACACCGGACTTCTACACCGGACTCCGAAAGTACCAGCAGACTCGAAATACAGCAGACCCTTCCAAATACCAGCAGACTTCTACACCAGACTCGGAAATACAGCAGACTCCGAAATGCAGCAGACCCTTCCAAAATGCAGCAGACTTACACCGACTTCTACACCGGACTCGGAAATACAGCAGACTCCCAATGCAGCAGACCCTTCCAATGCAGCAGACTTCTACCGGACTTCTACCAGACTCGGAAATGCAGCAGACTCCCAATACCAGCAGACCACTTCCAATACAGCAGACTTCTACACCGACTCGGAAAATGCAGCAGACTCCCGAAATGCAGCAGACCCTTCAAATACCAGCAGACTTCTACACCAGACTTCTACCGGACTCGTACAGCAGACTCCAATACCAGCAGACCCTTCCAATGCAGCAGACTTCTACACCAGACTTCCGGAAATGCAAGCAGACTCGAAATAAGCAGACCCTTCAATACAGCAGACTTCTACACTCAGACTCGGAAATGCAGCAGACTCCCGAAATACAGCAGACCCTTCCAATACCAGCAGACTTCTACACCAGACTTCCGGAAATGCAGCAGACTCCCGAATACCAGACCCTTCCAAATGCAGCAGACTTCTACACCGGACTCGGAAATACAGCGCAGACTCCAATGCAGCAGACCCTTCCAATACCAGCAGACTTCTACACTCCAGACTCGGAAATACAGCAGACTCCCGAAATGCAGCAGACCCTTCAAATACAGCAGACTTCTACACCAGACTCCGAAATGCAGCAGACCCTTCAATACCAGCAGACTTCTACACCGGACTCGAAATACAGCAGACTCGGAATGCAGCAGACCCCCAATGCAGCAGACTTCTACACCAGACTTCTACACCAGACTCCGGAAATGCAGCAGACTCGAAATACCAGCAGACCCTTCAATGCAGACTTCTACCGAACTTCTACACGGAAATACAGCAGACTCCCGAAATAGCAGACCCTTCCAATGCAGACTTCTACAGCAGACTTCTACACCAGACTCCGGAAATGCAGCAGACTCCGAAATACAGCAGACCCTTCAATGCAGCAGACTTCTACACCAGACTCGGAAATACAGCAGACTCCCGAAATACCAGCAGACCCTTCCAATGCAGCAGACTTCTACCGAACTTCTACCAGACTCGGAAATACAGCAGACTCCCGAAATGCAGCAGACCCTTCCAATACCAGCAGACTTCTACACCAGACTCGGAAATACCAGCAGACTCCGAAATGCAGCAGACCCTTCAATGCAGCAGACTTCTACCAGACTTCTACCGGACTCGGAAATGCAGCAGACTCCCGAAATACCAGCAGACCCTTCAAATACCAGCAGACTTCTACACCAGACTCGGAAATGCAGCAGACTCCCGAAATACCAGCAGACCCTTCCAATACCAGCAGACTTCTACACCGAACTTCAGACTGAAATACAGCAGACTCGGAAATACCAGCAGACCCCTTCAAATGCAGCAGACTTCTACACCAGACTCCGGAAATACAGCAGACTCCGAAATACCAGCAGACCCTTCCAATGCAGCAGACTTCTACACCAGACTCGGAAATGCAGCAGACTCCCAAGTACAGCAGACCCAAAATGCAGCAGACTTCTACACCGGACTCGGAAATACAGCAGACTCCGAAATGCAAGCAGACCCTTCCATGCAGCAGACTTCTACACCGAGACTTCTACACCAGACTCAGGACTCGAAAATGCCAGCAGACCCTTCCAATCAGCAGACTTCTACACCAGACTTCGAAATACAGCAGACTCCAAAATGCAAGCAGACCACTCTGCAGCAGACTTCTACACTCGGACTCCGGAAATGCAGCAGACTCGAAATGCAGCAGACCCTTCCAATAAGCAGACTTCAGACTTCTACACCGGACTCGGAAATACAGCAGACTCCCAATACAGCAGACCCTTCCAATGCAGCAGACTTCTACACCGAACTTCCGGACTCGAAATACAGCAGACTCGAAATGCAGCAGACCCTTCCAATGCAGCAGACTTCTACACCAGACTCGGAAAATGCAGCAGACTCCCGAAATACCAGCAGACCACTTCAAATACAGCAGACTTCTACACCAGACTCGGAAATGCAGCAGACCCTTCCAATGCAGCAGACTTCTACACCAGACTCGAAATACAGCAGACTCCAATGCAGCAGACCCTTCAAAATACCAGCAGACTTCTACACCAGACTTCTACCGGACTAGTACAGCAGACTCGAAATACCAGCAGACCCTTCCAATGCAGCAGACTTCTACACACCAGACTCGGAAATGCAGCAGACTCCGAAATACAGCAGACCCTTCCAAATACCAGCAGACTTCTACACCGGACTCGGAAATGCAGCAGACTCGAAAATACAGCAGACCCTTCAATGCCAGCAGACTTCTACACCGGACTTCCGGAAATGCAGACTCGAAATACCAGCAGACCCTTCCAATACCAGCAGACTTCTACACCAGACTCCGGAAATACAGCAGACTCCCAATGCAGCAGACCCTTCAATGCAGCAGACTTCTACCGGACTTCAGACTCCCGAAAATACAGCAGACCCGAAATGCAGCAGACTTCTACACCGGACTCGGAAATACAGCAGACTCGAAATACCAGCAGACCTTCCAATGCAGCAGACTTCTACACTCGGAAATGCAGACTCCAGCAGACCCTTCAGCAGACTTCTACACCGAACTTCTACACCAGACTCCCGAAATACCAGCAGACTTCTACACCGACTTCTACACCAGACTCGAAATGCAGCAGACTCCCAGCAGACCCTTCAATACAGCAGACTTCTACACCAGACTTCGGACTCGGAAATGCAGCAGACTCCGAAATGCAGCAGACCCTTCAATACCAGCAGACTTCTACACCGAACTTCTACCAGACTCGGAAATACAGCAGACTCCGAAATACAGCAGACCCTTCAATGCAGCAGACTTCTACACCAGACTCGGAAAATGCAGCAGACTCCGAAATACCAGCAGACCCTTCCAATACCGGCAGACTTCTACACCGGACTCGGAAATGCAGCAGACTCCAATACCAGCAGACCCTTCCAATACAGCAGACTTCTACACTCAGACTCCGGAAATACAGCAGACTCCCGAAATACCAGCAGACCCTTCCAATGCAGCAGACTTCTACACTCGAACTTCTACCAGACTCCGGAAATACCAGCAGACTCCCAAATGCAGCAGACCCTTCCAATGCAGCAGACTTCTACACCAGACTCCGAAATACCAGCAGACCCTTCAATGCAGCAGACTACACCAGACTTCTACACCGGACTCAAATGCAGCAGACTCCAAATGCAGCAGACCCTTCCAAATACAGCAGACTTCTACACCAGACTCCGGAAATGCAGCAGACTCGAAATACCAGCAGACCCTTCCAAATGCCAGCAGACTTCTACACCAGACTTCTACACCGGACTCGGAAATACAGCAGACTCCGAAATGCAGCAGACCCTTCCAATGCAGCAGACTACCAGACTTCTACAGACTCGGAAATGCAGCAGACTCCGAAATACCAGCAGACCCTTCCAAATACCGCAGACTTCTACACTCAGACTCGGAAATACAGCAGACTCCCAATCAGCAGACCCTTCAATGCAGCAGACTTCTACCAGACTACACCGGACTCCGGAAATGCAGCAGACTCCGAAATGCAGCAGACCCTTCAATACCAGCAGACTTCTACACCGGACTCGGAAATGCAGCAGACTCGAAATACCAGCAGACCCTTCCACCAGCAGACTTCTACACCAGACTCGGAAATGCAGCAGACTCCCCCTTCCAATACCAGACTTCTACACCGAACTTCTACACCAGACTCGGAAATACAGCAGACTCCAGAAATACAGCAGACCCTTCCAATGCAGCAGACTTCTACACCGGACTCCGGAAATGCAGCAGACTCCCGAAATACCAGCAGACCCTTCCAAATGCAGCAGACTTCTACACCAGACTCGGAAATGCAGCAGACTCCAATACCAGCAGACCACTTCAAATGCAGCAGACTTCTACACCAGACTTCCGAAATGGCAGACTGTACCAGCAGACCCTTCAATGCAGCAGAGACTTCTACACCAGACTCGGAAATGCAGCAGACTCGAAAATACCAGCAGACCCTTCCAATACAGCAGACTTCTACACGGACTCAAAATGCAGCAGACCCTTCCAATGCAGCAGACTTCTACACCGAACTGAACTTCTACAGCAGACTCCAAAATACCAGCAGACCCTTCAAAATGCAGACTTCTACACTCGGACTCGGAAATGCAGCAGACTCCGAAATACCAGCAGACCCTTCCAATACAGCAGACTTCTACACCAGACTCCGAAAGTACCAGCAGACCCTTCCAAAATACAGCAGACTTCTACCGAACTCGGAAATGCAAGCAGACTCGAAATGCAGCAGACCCTTCAATACCAGCAGACTTCTACACCGGACTTCTACACCAGACTCGGAAATACCAGCAGACTCCAATGCCAGCAGACCCTTCCAATACAGCAGACTTCTACACCGGACTTCCGAAATACAGGCAGACTCCCGAAATGCAGCAGACCACTACCAGCAGACTTCTACCGGACTCCGGAAATACAGCAGACTCCCGAAAATGCAGCAGACCCTTCAATGCAGCAGACTTCTACACCAGACTCGGAAATACAGCAGACTCCCATGCAGACCCTTCCAGACTTCTACACCAGACTCCAGTACAGCAGACCCTTCAAATACCAGCAGACTTCTACACCAGACTCGGAAATGCAGCAGACTCCCGAAATACCAGCAGACCCTTCAAAATGCAGCAGACTTCTACACCGAACTTCCGGACTCGGAAATACCAGCAGACTCCAAAATACCAGACCCTTCAGCAGACTTCTACCGAACTTCCGGAAATGCAGCAGACTCGAAATACAGCAGACCCCTTCAATCAGCAGACTTCTACCGGACTTCTACACCGGACTCCAAAGTACCGGCAGACTTCTACACCAGACTTCTACCAGACTCGGAAATGCAGCAGACTCCGAAATGCAGCAGACCCTTCCAATGCAAGCAGACTTCTACACTCGGACTCGAAATACCAGCAGACTCCCGAAATACAGCAGACCACCAATGCAGCAGACTTCTACACTTCCAGACTCGGAAATACAGCAGACTCCAAAGTACCAGCAGACCCCAATACAGCAGACTTCTACACCGGACTTCGGAAATGCAGCAGACTCCGAAATGCAGCAGACCCTTCCAATACCAGCAGACTTCTACACTCGGACTCGGAAATACAGCAGACTCGAAAATACCAGCAGACCCTTCCAATACCAGCAGACTTCTACACTCGGAAATGCAGCAGACTCCCGAAATACCAGCAGACCTTCAAATGCAGCAGACTTCTACACCGAACTTCTACCAGACTCGGAAATGCAGCAGACTCCCGAAATACCAGCAGACCCTTCCAATACCAGCAGACTTCTACACCGAACTTCGGAAGTACACCGGACTCGAAATACCAGCAGACCCTTCAATACCAGACTTCTACACCAGGACTCCGGAAGACTCCGAAATACCAGCAGACCCTTCCAAACCAGCAGACTTCTACACGGACTTCTACCGGACTCGGAAATACAGCAGACTCCCGAAATGCAGCAGACCCTTCCAATACCAGCAGACTTCTACACCAGACTCGGAAATGCAAAGTACCAGCAGACTTCCAATACCGGCAGACTTCTACCGAACTTCAGAAATGCAGCAGACTCCCAAAATGCAGCAGACCCTTAATACCAGCAGACTTCTACACCGAACTCCGGACTGCAGCAGACTCCCGAAATACCAGCAGACCCTTCCAATACGGCAGACTTCTACACCAGACTCCGGAAATACCAGCAGACTCGGAAATGCAGCAGACCCCAAAAATACCAGACTTCCACCAGACTCCAGACTCAGTACAGCAGACTCCCGAAATACAGCAGACCCTCCAATGCAGCAGACTTCTACACAGACTTCTACACCAGACTCGGATGTACAGCAGACTCCGAAATGCCAGCAGACCCTTCCAAATACAGCAGACTTCTACACTCAGACTCCGGAAATACAGCAGACTCCCGAAATACCAGCAGACCCTTCAATGCAGCAGACTTCTACACCAGACTCGGAAATACCAGCAGACTCCCAATACCAGACCCTTCCAATGCAGCAGACTTCTACACTCGGACTCCGGAAAATGCAAGCGGACTACCGGACCCTTCAAATAAGCAGACTTCTACACCGAGACTTCTACACTCAGCGGACTCGAAATACCAGCAGACCACTTCAATGCAGCAGACTTCTACACCAGACTCCGGAAATGCAGCAGACCCTTCAATGCAAGCAGACTTCTACACCGACTTCTACCGAACTCAAATACAGCAGACCTTCCGAAATACCAGCAGACTTCTACCGAGACTTCTACACCGGACTCGGAAATGCAGCAGACTCCGAAAATACCAGCAGACCCTCCAATGCAGCAGACTTCTACACTCGGACTTCTACACCGGACTCGGAAATACAGCAGACTCCCGAATGCAGCAGACCCTTCCAATGCAGCAGACTTCTACACCAGACTTCTACACCGGACTCGGAAATACAGCAGACTCCGAAATACCAGCAGACCCTTCCAATGCAGCAGACTTCTACACTCGGACTCCGGAAATGCAAGCAGACTCCAGAAATGCAGCAGACCCTTCCAGACTTCTACCGAACTACACCAGACTCGGAAATGCAGCAGACTCCCGAAATCAGCAGACCCTTCCAATGCAGCAGACTTCTACACCGGACTCCGGAAATACCAGCAGACTCCCGAAATACCAGCAGACCCCTTCCAATACCAGCAGACTTACACCAGACTTCTACCGGACTCGATACAGCAGACTCCCGAAATACCAGCAGACCCTTCCAATGCAGCAGACTTCTACACCGAACTTCTACACCGGACTCGGAAATACCGGCAGACTCCCAATACCAGCAGACCCTTCAATGCAGCAGACTTCTACACCAGACTCGGAAAATGCAGCAGACTCCCAATACCAGCAGACCCTTCCAATACCAGCAGACTTCTACACCGGACAGGAAATGCAGCAGACCCCTTCCAGTACCAGCAGACTTCTACACCAGACTCGGAAATGCAAGCAGACTCGAAATACCAGCAGACCCTTCCAAAATGCAGCAGACTTCTACACCGAACTTCTACACCGGACTCGGAAATACAGCAGACTCGAAAACCAGCAGACCCTTCCAATACCGGCAGACTTCTACACAGACTCGAAATGCAGACTTCGAAATGCAGCAGACTTCTACCGAACTTCTACCGGACTCGAAATACAGCAGACTCCCAAAATGCAGCAGACTTCTACACCGAGACTTCTACACCGAACTGCAGACTGAAATACCAGCAGACCCTTCTACCAGACTTCTACACCGGACTCGGAAATGCAGCAGACTCCAATACCAGCAGACCCTTCCAATGCAGCAGACTTCTACCAGACTTCTACACCAGACTCGGAAATGCAGCAGACTCCCAATACCAGCAGACCACTTCCAATGCAGCAGACTTCTACACCGAACTCGGAAATGCAAGCAGACTCCCAATACCAGCAGACCCCTTCCAATACAGCAGACTTCTACACCGAACTTCTACACCAGACTCGGAAATACAGCAGACTCCCGAAATGCAGCAGACCCTTCCAATGCAGCAGACTTCTACACTCGAAATACCGGCAGACTCCGAAATACCAGCAGACCCTTCAAAATACCGGCAGACTTCTACCAGACTTCTACACCGAACTCCAGCAGACTCCAAATACAGCAGACCCTTCAATGCAGCAGACTTCTACACCAGACTCGGAAATGCAGCAGACTCCCAATGCAGCAGACCCTTCCAAGTACCGCAGACTTCTACACCGGACTCCGGAATACAGCAGACTCGAAATGCAGCAGACCCTTCCAATGCAAGCAGACTTCTACACTCAGACTCGGAAATACAGCAGACTCGAAATACCAGCAGACCCTTCAATGCAATACCGGCAGACTTCTACACCGGACTCCGGAAATGCAGCAGACTCCGAAATGCAGCAGACCCTTCCAATACAGCAGACTTCTACACTTCCAGACTCGGAAATGCAGACTCCCGTACCAGCAGACCCTTCAATACCAGCAGACTTCTACACCGGACTCGAAAATGCAGCAGACCTTCCAATGCAGACTTCTACACACCAGACTTCCCGGACTCCGGAAAGTACAGCAGACTCGAAAATGCAGCAGACCCTTCCAAGTACCCCAGACTTCTACACCGGACTCCGGAAATACAGCAGACTCGAAAATGCAGCAGACCCTTCCAATACCAGCAGACTTCTACACTACACCGGACTCCGGATGCAAGCAGACTCCGAATGCCAGCAGACCCTTCCAATACCAGCAGACTTCTACACCAGACTTCACCAGACTCGGAAATGCAGCAGACTCCAATACCAGCAGACCCTTCAATGCAGCAGACTTCTACACCGGACTTCCGGAAATGCAGCAGACTCCGTAGCAGCAGACCCTTCCAATACCGCAGACTTCTACACCGAGACTCCGGAAATGCAGCAGACTCCCGAAAATACCAGCAGACCCTTCCAATGCAGCAGACTTCTACACCGGACTCGGAAATACAGCAGACTCGGAAATACCAGCAGACCCTTCAAATACCAGCAGACTTCTACACCAGACTTCTACACCGGACTCGGAAATACGGCAGACTCGAAATGCAGCAGACCCTTCCAATGCAGCAGACTTCTACACCAGACTTCTACCAGACTCGGAAAATGCAGCAGACTCCCGAAATGCAGCAGACCCTTCCAAATGCAGCAGACTTCTACACCGGACTCCGGACTCGGAAATACAGCAGACTCCCAAATGCAGCAGACCCTTCCAATACCAGCGAACTTCTACACCGGACTCGGAAATACAGCAGACTCCCGAAATACCAGCAGACCCTTCAATACAGCAGACTTCTACACTCCGAACTCCGGTACAGCAGACTCGAAATACCGGACCCTTCCAATGCAGCAGACTTCTACACCGGACTCCGGAAATGCAGCAGACTCCAATACCAGCAGACCACTCCAAATGCAGCAGACCCTTCCAGCAGACTTCTACACCAGACTCGGAAATGCAGCAGACTCCAAATGCAGCAGACCACTTCAATGCAGCAGACTTCTACACCGACTTCACCGGACTCGCAAGTACAGCAGACTTCAAATACCGGACTTCTACACCGGACTCCGGAAATGCAAGCAGACTCCCGAAATACCAGCAGACCCTTCCAATACCAGCAGACTTCTACACCAGACTTCTACCGGACTCGGAAAATACAGCAGACTCCCGAAATGCAGCAGACCCTTCCAGTACCGGCAGACTTCTACACCGACTTCTACCGGACTCCGGAAATGCAGCAGACTCCCGAAATACAGCAGACCACTTCCAATGCCAGCAGACTTCTACACCGGACTCCGGAAATGCAGCAGACTCCAATAAGCAGACCCTTCAATGCAGCAGACTTCTACACCGAACTTCAGACTCGGAAATACCAGCAGACTCCCGAAATGCAGCAGACCCTTCCAATGCAGCAGACTTCTACACCGGACTCCGGAAGTACCAGCAGACCCTTCCAATGCAGCAGACTTCTACCAGACTTCTACACCGGACTCGGAAATACAGCAGACTCCAATACCAGCAGACCACTTCCAATGCAAGCAGACTTCTACACCAGACTTCCGGAAATACCAGCAGACTCCCGAAATACCAGCAGACCCTTCAAATACCGGCAGACTTCTACACTCGGACTCAAAATGCAAGCAGACTCCCGAAATACCAGCAGACCCTTCAATACCGGCAGACTTCTACACCAGACTCGGGAAATGCAGCAGACTCCCGAAAATGCAGCAGACCGCTTCCAATGCAGCAGACTTCTACACTCGGACTCCGAAATGCAAGCAGACTCCCAAATACCAGCAGACCTCCAATCAAGCAGACTTCTACACCGGACTCAGAAATGCAGCAGACTCCGAAATACAGCAGACCCTTCCAATGCAGCAGACTTACACCGAACTACACCGGACTCGGATACCAGCAGACTCCAATGCAGCAGACCTTCCAATGCAAGCACTTCTACACCGAACTTCGGACTCAAAATGCAGCAGACTCCCGAAATACAGCAGACCACTTCCAAATAGCAGACTTCTACACCGGACTTCCGGAAATACAGCAGACTCCCAATGCAGCAGACCACTTCCAATACAGCAGACTTCTACACCGGACTCCGGAAATACAGCAGACTCCCGAATGCAGCAGACCCTTCCAATGCAGACTTCAGACTACACCAGACTCCGGAAATGCAGCAGACTCCGAAATACCAGCAGACCACTTCAATGCAGCAGACTTCTACACCGACTCGGAAATACAGCAGACTCCCGATGCCAGCAGACCCTTCCAATACCAGCAGACTTCTACACCAGACTCGGAAATGCAGACTCCAAATACAGCAGACCCTTCCAATGCAGCAGACTTCTACACCGGACTTCCGGAAATACAGCAGACTCCCAATACCAGCAGACCCTTCAAAAGCAGACTTACACCAGACTTCTACACCAGACTCGAAATACAGCAGACTCCCAGCAGACCCTTCAATGCAAGCAGACTTCTACACCAGACTCGAAATGCAGCGAACTCCCAATGCAGACCACTTCCAATACGGCAGACTTCTACACCAGACTCCGGAAATGCAGCAGACTCCCGAAATGCAGCAGACCCTTCCAATGCAGCAGACTTCTACACTCGGACTCGGAAATGCAGCAGACCCTTCCAAATGCAAGCAGACTTCTACACCGGACTCGGAAATGCAGCAGACTCGAAATGCAGCGGACCCTTCCAATGCGCAGACTTCTACACCGGACTCCGAAATGCAGCGGACTCCAGTACAGCAGACCCTTCAATGCAAGCGGACTTCTACACCGGACTTCTACACCGGACTCGGAAGTACAGCGGACTCGAAATACCGGACCCCTTCAATACCGGCAGACTTCTACACTACCGGACTCGGAAAGTACAGCGGACTCCGAAATGCAGACCCTTCCAATGCAGCGGACTTCTACACCGGACTCCGGAAATAGCGGACTCCCGAAAGTACCGGACTTCCAAATACCGGACTTCTACACCGGACTCGAAATGCCGGACTCCGAATACCAGCAGACCCTTCCAATACCGGCAGACTTCACACCGGACTTCTACACTCGGACTCCGGAAGTACAGACGGACTCCAATGCAGCAAGCAGACTTCTACACCGGACTTCTACACCGGACTCCGGAATGCAGCAGACTCCCGAATGCAGCAGACCCTTCAATACCGGCAGACTTCTACCGGACTCCGGAAATGCAAGCAGACTCGAAATACCAGCAGACCCTTCCAGTACAGCAGACTTCTACACCGGACTCGGAAATACAGCAGACTCGAAAGCAGCAGACCCTTCCAATACCAGCAGAGACTTCTACCGGACTCGGAAATACAGCAGACTCGAAATGCAGCAGACCCTTCCAATGCAGCAGACTTCTACACCGGACTCGGAAATGCAAGCAGACTCGAAATGCAGCAGACCCTTCAATACCAGCAGACTTCTACCAGACTACACCGGACTCGGAAATGCAGCAGACTCCCGAAATACCAGCAGACCCTTCAATGCAGCAGACTTCTACACCGGACTTCAAAATGCAGCAGACTCGAAATACCAGCAGACCCTTCCAATGCAGCAGACTTCTACACTCGGACTTCTACACCGGACTCCGGTACAGCAGACTCCAATGCAGCAGACCACTTCCAATGCAGCAGACTTCTACACCGGACTCCGGAAATACAGCAGACTCCGAAATACCAGCAGACCCTTCAATGCAGCAGACTTCTACACCGGACTCGGAAATGCAGCAGACTCCGAAATGCCAGCAGACCCTTCCAAATGCAGCAGACTTCTACACCGACTCGGAAATGCAGCAGACTCCAGCAGACCCTTCCAAGTACAGCGAGACTTCTACACCAGACTTCCGGAAATGCAGCAGACTCCGAAATACCAGCAGACCCTTCAATGCAGCAGACTTCTACACCGAACTTCTACACCGGACTCCGGAAATGCAGCAGACTCCAATACCAGACTTCAATACCAGCAGACTTCTACCGAACTTCTACACCGGACTCGGAAATACAGCAGACTCCCGAAATACCAGCAGACCCTTCCAATGCAGCAGACTTCTACACACCGGACTCAAAATGCAGCAGACTCGAAATGCAGCAGACCCTTCCAGTACAGCAGACTTCTACACTCGGACTCCGGAAATGTACAGCAGACTCCAATACAGCAGACCCTTCAATGCAGCAGACTTCTACACCGGACTTCCGGAAATGCAGCAGACTCCCGAAATACCAGCAGACCCTTCCAAATGCAGACTTCTACACCGGACTCGGAAATGCAGCAGACTCCCGAAATACCAGCAGACCCTTCCAATGCCAGCAGACTTCTACAGCAGACTTCTACACCAGACTCGGCAGACTCCGAAATGCAGCAGACCACTTCCAATACAGCAGACTTCTACACACCGGACTCGGAATACCAGCAGACTCCCGAAATACCAGCAGACCCTTCCAAAATGCAGCAGACTTCTACACCGGACTCGGAAATGCAAGCGGACTCGAATGCAGCAGACTTCGAAATACCAGCAGACCCTTCCAATGCAGCAGACTTCTACACTCGGACTCGAAATGCAGCAGACCCCTTCCAATGCAGCAGACTTCTACCGGACTTCTACACCGGACTCGGAAGTACCGGACTCCCGAAATGCAGCGGACCCTTCCAAATACCGGCAGACTTCTACCAGCAGACTTCTACACCGGACTTCTACACTTCCGGAAATACCAGCAGACTCCAATGCAGCAGACCCGAAATGCAGCAGACTTCTACACCGGACTCGGAAATGCAGCGGACTCCCGAATGCAGCAGACCCTTCCAACCGGCAGACTTCTACCGGAACTACCGGACTTGCAGCAGACTCCAATGCAGACCCTTCCAAATAAGCAGACTTCTACACCAGACTCGGAAATACGGCCAGCAGACTTCCCGAAATGCCAGCAGACTTCTACAGCAGACTTCTACACCGGACTCCGGATGCCGGCGGACTCGAAATGCAGCGGACCCTTCAATACCGGCAGACTTCTACACTCGGACTCCGGAAATGCAAGCGGACTCCAATGCAGCGGACCCAGAAATGCAAGCAGACTTCTACACCGGACTCGGAAATACAGCGGACTCCCGAAATACCAGCAGACCCTTCCAATACCGGCAGACTTCTACACCGGACTCGAGACTCCAAGCGGACCCTTCCAATGCCAGCAGACTTCTACACCGGACTCGGATACAAGCGGACTCCGAAATGCAGCCGGACTTCCAAATGCAGCCGGACTTCTACACTCGGACTCGAGTACAGCAGACTCCGAAATGCAGACCCTTCCAATGCAAGCAGACTTCTACACCGGACTCCGGAAATGCAGCGGACTCAAATGCAGCGGACCCTTCCATGCAGCAGACTTCTACACCGGACTCGGACTCGAAATGCAAGCGGACTCCAGAAATACCAGCGGACCCTTCCAGTCGGCAGACTTCTACACTCGGACTCCGGAAATCAGCGGACTCCAGCAGACCCTTCCAAAATGCCCGGACTTCTACACCGGACTCGAATGCAGCAGACTCCGAAATGCAGCGGACTTCAATACCGGACTTCTACACCGGACTCGGAAGTACAGCAGACTCCGAAATGCAGCAGACCCTTCAAATGCAGCGGACTTCTACACTCGGACTCCGGAAATGACTCAGCGGACCCTTCCAATGCAGCGGACTTCTACACCGGACTTCTACACCGGACTCCGGAAATACCGGCGGACTCCAATGCAGCGGACCCTTCCAAGCGGACTTCTACACGGACTCGGAAGTACAGCGGACTCCAATCAGCAGGACCCTTCCAAATGCAGCGGACTTCTACACCGGACTACACCGGACTCGGAAATACCGGCAGACTCGAAATACCAGCGGACCCTTCCAAATGCGGACTTCTACACTCGGACTTCAAGCAGACTCCGGAAATGCAGCGGACCCTTCAATACCGGCAGACTTCTACTCCGGACTCGGAAATGCAGCGGACTCCAATGCAAGCAGACCCTTCCAAAGCGGACTTCTACCAGACTCCGAGCAGACTTCTACACCGGACTTCTACTCGGACTCGGAAAATGCAGCGGACTCAATACAGCAGACCCTTCCAAAATGCAGCAGACTTCTACACCGGACTTCGACTCCGGAAATACAGCGGACTCCAAAATGCAGCAGACCCTTCCAATGCAGCAGACTTCTACACCGGACTCCGGAAATGCAGCAGACTCCAGAAATGCAGCAGACCCTTCCATGCAGCAGACTTCTACACTACCGGACTCCGGAAATACAGCAGACTCGAAATGCAGCAGACCCTTCAATGCAGCAGACTTCTACACTCAGACTCGGAAATGCCAGCAGACTCCAATGCAGCAGACCCCTTCCAAATACAGCAGACTTCTACACCGGACTCGGAAATGCAGCAGACTCGAAATGCAGCAGACTCCAATGCAGCAGACTTCTACACTCGGACTCGGAAGTACCAGCAGACCCTTCAATGCAGCAGACTTCTACCGGACTCGGAAATGCAGCAGACTCCAATACAGACCCTTCCAATGCCGAGACTTCTACACCGGACTCCGGAAATGCAGCAGACCCTTCCAAATGCAGACTTCTACACCGGACTTCACCGGACTCCGAAATACCGGACTCCGAAATGCCGGACCCTTCCAATACCGGCAGACTTCTACACCGGACTCGGAAATGCAGCGGACTCCCGAATGCAGCAGACCCTTCCAATAAGCAGACTTCTACACCGGACTCCGAAATACAGCGGACTCCAGTACCGACTTCTACCGGACTCCGGAATGCAGCGGACTCCCGAAATGCAGCGGACCCTTCAATACAGCAGACTTCTACACCGGACTTCCGAAATGCAGCGGACTCGAAATGCAGCAGACCCTTCAATACCGGCAGACTTCTACACCGGACTTCCGGAAATGCAAGCAGACTCCCGAAATGCAGCAGACCCTTCAAGTACAGCAGACTTCTACCAGACTCCGGAAATACAGCAGACTCCAGCAGACCCTTCCAATGCAGCAGACTTCTCGGCAGACTTCTACCAGACTTCTACACCGGACTCGGAAATACAGCAGACTCGAAATACAGCAGACCCCTTCCAATGCAAGCAGACTTCTACACCGGACTCGAAAATGCAGCAGACTCCAAACCAGCAGACCCTTCCAATGCAGACTTCTCGAACTTCTACACCAGACTCGGAACCAGCAGACTCCAAACAGCAGACTTCTACTAGACTTCCGGAAATGCAGCAGACTCGAAAATGCAGCAGACCCTTCCAATGCAGCAGAACTTCTACACCGGACTCCGAAAGTACCAGACTCGAAATACCAGCAGACTCCAAATGCAGACCCTTCCAAGCAGACTTCTACACCGAACTTCACCGGACTCGGAAATACCGGCAGACTCCGAAATACCAGCAGACCCTTCCAATACCGGACTTCTACACCGGACTTCAGAAATGCAAGCGGACTCCAATAGCAGACCCTTCAATGCAGCGGACTTCTACACCGGACTCCGGAAATACCCGGACTCCAATGCAGCAGACCCTTCCAATACAGCAGACTTCTACACCGGACTCGGAAATGCAAGCAGACTCCCGAAATACCAGACCCTTCCAGTACCAGACTTCTACCGGAAATGCAAGCGGACCTTTCAATGCGAGACTTCTACACCGGACTCCGGAAATACAGCAGACTCCAATGCCGGACCCTTCAATGCAGCAGACTTCTACACCGGACTTCTACACCGGACTCCGGAAGTACAGCAGACTCGAAATGCAGACCACTTCAATACCGGCAGACTTCTACACTCGGACTCGGAAATGCAGCAGACTCCAGTGCAGCAGACCCCAAGTACCGGCGGACTTCTACTCAGACTTCTACACCGGACTCGGAAAGACTCCCGGACTCTACCAGCAGACCCTTCAATACCAGCAGACTTCTACACGGACTCGGAATATGCCAGCAGACTCAATACCAGCAGACCCTTCAATGCAGCAGACTTCTACACCGGACTCAAACAGCGGACTCTGAAGCAGCAGACCCTTCAAGTGCAGACTTCTACACCGGACTCGGAAATGCAGCGGACTCCCGTACCAGCAGACCCTTCCAAATGCAGACTTCTACACTCGGACTTCTACACCGGACTCGGAAATACCCGGCGGAAATACCAGCAGACCACTTCCAATCAGCAGACTTCTACACCGGACTCCGGAATGCAGCGGACTCCGAATAGCGGACCCTTCCAATGCAAGCGGACTTCTACACCGGACTTGTACACCGGACTCGGAAATGCGATGGACTCGAAATACCAGCAGACCCTTCCAATACCGTCAGACTTCTACACCGGACTCCGGAAGTACAGCGCACCACGAAATGCAAGCAGACTTCTACACCGGACTTCTACACCGGACTCCGGAATACAGCAGACTCGGAAATACAGCAGACCCTTCAATGCAGCAGACTTCTACACAGACTTCTACACCGGACTCGGAAATGCAGCAGACTCCAGATGCGATGGACCCTTCCAATGCAGCAGACTTCTACACCAGACTTCTACACCGGACTCAGTACGGACTCCCGAAATACCAGCAGACCCTTCCATGCAGCAGACTTCTACACCGAACTCTGAAATGCAGACTCGAAATGCAGCAGACTTCTACACCGAACTTCAACACTCCTCGGAAATGCAGCAGACTCTCGAAATACCGGCAGACCCTTCCAATACCAGCAGACTTCTACACTCGAGCGTCTACACCGGACTCGAAAATGCAGCAGACTCCAGTGCAGCAGACCCTTCCAATGCAGCAGACTTCTACACCGGACTCGGAAATGCAGCAGACTCCCGAAATGCAGCAGACCCTTCCAATGCAGCAGACTTCTACACCGGACTTCTACACCGGACTCAAAATGCAGCAGACTCGAAATGCAAGCAGACCCTTCCAATGCAGCAGACTTCTACACTCGAGCGTCTACACCGGACTCGAAATTCCAGCAGGACCCTTCCAATACCAGCAGACTTCTACACCAGACTTCTACACCGGACTACGGAAGTACAGCGGACCCCAATACCAGCAGACCCTTCCAAATACCAGCGGACTTCTACACCGGACTCCGGAAATACAGCAGTCTCGAAATACCAGCGGACCCTTTCAATACCGGCAGACTTCTACACTTCTTCTACACACTCGTACTCGGAAAGTACCGGCAGGCCGAAATGCAGCAGACCACTTCAATGCAGCGGACTTCTACGCGACTTCCGGAATACCAGCAGACTCGAATACAGCGGACCCTTCCAATGCAGCAGACTTCTACACCGGACTTCTACCGGAACTCCGCAAGTACAGCAGACTCCTAAAATACAGCAGACCGCTTTAATCCGATAGACTTCTACACCGGACTCCGGAAATGTACCAGCAGACTCCCAATACAGCAGACCCTTCCAATACCGGCAGACTTACGCACTCGAACTTCTACACCGGACTCCGGAAGAAGCCGGGCGCCCAATGCAGCAGACCCTTCCAAGTACCGGCGCACTTCTACACCGGACTTACCCTCGGACTCGGAAATGCAGCGGACTCCAGTACAGCAGACCGCTGAAATGCAAGCGGACTACTACACTCGAACTTCCGGAAGTACAGCAGGACCCTTCCAATGCCAGCAGACTTCTACACCGGACTCGGAAATGCAGCGGACTCCCGAAATACCAGCGGACCCTTCCAAATGCCAGCAGACTCACTCGGACTCCGGAAATACAGCGGACTCCCGAAATACCAGCAGACCCTTCCAAAATGCCAGACTTCTACACTCGGACTCGGAAATGCAGCGGACTCCCGAAATACCAGCGGACCCTTCCAAATGCAGCGGACTTCTACACTCGGACTCCGGAAATGCAGCGGACTTCAATGCAGCGGACCCTTCCAATGCAAGCGGACTTCTACACAGACTCCGGAAATGCAGCGGAATCGAAATACCGGCGGACCCTTCCAAGCAGCGGACTTCTACACCGGACTTCGAAATGCAGCGGACCGCTTCCAAATGCAGCAGACTTCTACACCGGACTCCGCAAATGCAGCGGACTCCAGTACCGGCGGACCACTTCCAATCAAGCGGACTTCTACACCGGACTTCCAATGCAAGCGAACTTCTACACCGGACTCGAAATGCAGCGGACCCTTCCACACTCGAAATTCTACACTCGAACTCCGCATGCAGCGGAATCGAAATAGCGGACCCTTCCAATACCGGACTTACACCGGACTCGGAAATGCAGCGGACTCCAATGCAGCGGACCCTTCAATGCAGCAGACTTACGCACTTTCGGACTTCTACCGGACTCGGAAGTACAGCGGACTCGAATTAACAGCGGACCCTTCCAATACAGCGCACTTCTACACCGGACTTCTACCCTCGGACTCGGAAGTACAGCGGACTCCAGTACAGCGGACCCTTCCATACCAGCGGACTTCTACACTCGAACTCCGGATATGCAGCGGACTCCAGAATGCAGCGGACCCTTCCAAAATGCGGCGGACTTCTACACTCGTACTCCGGAAGTACAGCGGACTCCGGAAATGCAGCGGACTCACTCGGACTCGGAAATACAGCGGACTCCAGTACCAGCGGACCCTTCAAATGCAGCGGACTTCTACACCGGACTCGGAAATGCAGCGGACTCCGAAATACCAGCGGACCCTTCCAAGTACCTGCGGACTTCTACACCGGACTCGGAAATGCAAGCGGACCGCTTCCAAATGCAGCGGACCCTTCCAATACAGCCGGACTTCTACTCGGACTTCCAAGTAAAGCGAACTTCTACTCGGACTCGAAATGCAGCGGACCGCTTCCACACCGAATTCTACACCGGACTTCTACCGGACTCGGAAATGCAGCGGACCGCTTCCAAATACAAGCGTACTTCTACACCGGACTTCCAAAATGCAGCGAACTTCTACTCGGACTCGGATATGCAGCGGACTCCCGAAATACAGCGGACCCTTCCAATGCCAGCGGACTTCTACCGGACTTCTACTCGGACTCGGAAGTACAGCGGACTCGAGTACCAGCGGACCCTTCCAAGCAGCAGACTTCTACACCGGACTTCCAAAATGCAGCGAACTTCTACACTCAGTTCCCGAAATGCAGCGGACCCTTCCAAATGCAAGGACTTCTACACTCGGACTCCGGAAGTACCGGCAGTCGAAATACGGCGGACCGTTCAATACCAGCGGACTTCTACATTCGGACTTCTACACCGGACTCCGAAGTACCAGCGGACCCCGAAATGCAGCGGACCGCTTCCAAATTAAGCGGACTTCTACACCGGACTCGGAATACCAGCGGTCTCGAAATACCAGCGGACCCTTCAATACCGGCAGACTTCTACACTCGGACAGAAATGCAGCGGTCTCCCGAAATACCAGCGGACCCTTCCAATGCAGCGGACTTCTACACTCGGACTCGGAAATGCAAGCGGACTCGAAATCAGCGGACCCTTCAATGCAGCGGACTTCTACACCGGACTTCTACCGGACTCCTCAAGTACAGCGGACTCCCGAAATACCAGCGGACCCTTCCAAATACCAGCAGACTTCTACACCGGACTCGGAAAGCCAGCGGAATCCCGAAATGCCAGCAGACCCTTCCAATGCAAGCGGACTTCTACACCGGACTCGGAAATGCAGCAGACTCGAAACCAGCGGACCCTTCCAATGTCAGCGGACTTTACTTTCGGACTTCTACACTCGGACTCCGGAAGTACCGACGGACTCCCGAATTAACGACGGACCCTTCCAAGTACCGACGGACTTCTACACTCGGACTTCTACACTCGGACTCCGGAAGTACCGATGGACTCCCGAAGTACCGACGGACCCTTCCAATGCAGCGGACTTCTACACCGGACTCGGAAAGTGCAGCGGACCCTTCCAATACCGGCGGACTTCTACACTCGGACATCTACACCGGACTCGGAAATGCAGCGGACTCGAAATATCAGCAGACCCTTCCAAGTACCAGGCGGACTTCGGACTCGGAAATGCAGCGGACTCTGAAATACCGGCGGACCCTTCCAATGCAGCGGACTTCTACACGGACTTCTACACCGGACTCCGCAAGTACCAGCGGACTCCCGAAATGCAGCGGACCGCTTCCAATACCGGCGAACTTCTACACCGGACTCGGAATGCAGCGGACTCCCGAAATACCCGGACCCTTCAAATACCAGCGGACTTCTACACCGGACTCGGAATGCAGCGGACTCCCGAAATACCAGCGGACCCTTCAAATACCAGCGGACTTCTACACCGGACTCGGAAATGCAAGCGGAATCCCGAAGCCAGCGGACCCTCCAAACAGCGGACTTCTACCGGACTTCCAATGCAAGCGAACTTCTACACTCGGACTCGAAGTGCAGCGGACCCTTCCAATACCGATGGACTTCTACACCGGACTCCATAAAGTACCGGACTCCAAGCAGCGGACCCTTCCAATGCAGCGGACTTCTACACCGGACTTCAATGCAGGCGAACTTACACTCGGACTCCCGAAATGCAGGCGGACCCTTCCACACCGAATTCTACACCGGACTTCTACACCGGACTTGGAATGCAGGACCCTTCAATGCCAGCGGACTTCTACACCGGACTTCAATGCAAGCGAACTTCTACTCGGACTCGGAAGTACCGATGGACTCCCGAAATGCAGCGGACCCTTCAATACCAGCGGACTTCTACACTCGGACTTCTACTCGGACTCGGAAATGCAGCGGACTCCGAAATACCAGCGGACCCTTCCGAAGCAGCAGACTTCTACACCGGACTTCCAAGTACCGGCGAACTTCTACACTCGGACTCGAAGTAGCCAGACCCTTCCAAAATGCAGACGGACTTCTACATCGGACTTCTACACCGGACTCGAAGTACAGCAGACCCTTCCAA
The DNA here is from genome assembly GCA_026545765.1 of Plantago major. Taxonomy (NCBI): domain Eukaryota; kingdom Viridiplantae; phylum Streptophyta; class Magnoliopsida; order Lamiales; family Plantaginaceae; genus Plantago; species Plantago major. The sequence goes on from CM048843.1 coordinate 55,119,897, forward strand.
ATGCCGCGAACTTCTACCACCGGACTCGAAATGCAGCGGACCCTTCAATGCAGCGGACTTCTACACCGGACTTCTACACCGAACTCCGCAAAGTACCGGACTCTAAATACAGCAGACCCTTTAATACCGATAGACTTCTACACCGGACTCGGAAATGCAAGCAGACTCCCAATGCAGCAGACCCTTCCAATGCAGCAGACTTACACTCGAACTTCTACACCGGACTCCGGAAAAGAAGCGGGCGCCCAATGCAGCAGACCCTTCCAGTACGGCACTTCTACACCGGACTTCTACCCTCGGACTCCGGAAATGCAGCAGACTCCCAGTGCAGCAGACCCTTCCGTACCGCAGACTACTACACTCGAACTCGGAAATACCGGCAGACCCTTCCAAAATAGCGGACTCTACACCGGACTCGGAAATGCAGCAGACTCCGAAATACAGCAGACCCTTCCAATACCAGCAGACTCACCGGACTCCGGAATACAGCGGACTCCGAAATACCAGCAGACCCTTCCAAATGCCAGCAGACTTCTACACCGGACTCGGAAATGCAGCGGACTCCAAATACCAGCAGACCCTTCCAAATGCAAGCAGACTTCTACACCGGACTCCGGATACCAGCGGACTTCAATGCCAGCAGACCCTTCCAATACCAGCAGACTTCTACACTTAGACTCGGAAATGCAAGCGGAATCCCGAAATACCAGCAGACCCTTCCAATGCAAGCGGACTTCTACACCGGACTTCCGAAATGCCAGCAGACCGCTTCCAATGCAAGCGGACTTCTACACTCGGACTCCGCAAATGCAGCGGACTCCAGCGGTACCAGCAGACCGCTTCCAATACCGGCAGACTTCTACACCGGACTTCCAAGTGCAGCGAACTTCTACACCGGACTCCCGAATGCAGCGGACCCTTCCACTCGAAATTCTACACCGAACTCCGAAATGCAAGCGGAATCCCGAAATACAGCGGACCCTTCCAATACCGGCGGACTTACGCTTTCGGACTCCGGAAATGCAAGCGGACTCGAAATGCAGCGGACCATTCCAAAATGCAGCAGACTTACACTTTCGGACTTCTACACCGGACTCGGAAATGCAGCGGACTCCAGATGCAGCGGACCCTTCCAAGTACCGCACTTCTACACCGGACTTCTACCCTCGGACTCGGAAATGCAGCGGACTCCCGAATTACAGCGGACCGCCCAAATGCAAGCGGACTTCTACTCGAACTCGGATGTGCAGCGGACTCGAAATACCAGCGGACCCTTCCAAATACCGGCGGACTACTACACTCGTACTCGGAAATGCAAGCGGACTCGAAATACCAGCAGACTCTTTCCGGACTCGGAAATACAGCGGACTCGAAATACAGCGGACCCTTCAATGCAGCAGACTTCTACACTCGGACTCCGGAAATACCGACGGACTCCCGAAGTACCGACAGACCCTTCCAAGTACCGACGGACTTCTACACTCGGACTCCGGAAATGCAAGCAGACCCTTCCAGCAGCGGACCCTTCCAATGCAGCAGACTTCTACACCGGACTTCCATATGCAAGCGAACTTCTACACTCGGACTCCCGAAATGCAGCGGACCCTTCAAATACAGCGGACTTCTACACTCGGACTCGAAAATACCAGACTTCTACACCGGACTCGAAAGTACAGCAGACTCGAAATACCAGCAGACCCTTCCAATACCAGCGGACTTCTACACGGACTTCCAATGCAAGCGAACTTCTACACCGGACTCCCGAAATGCAGCAGACCCTTCCACACCGAATTCTACACCGGACTTCTACACCGGACTCGGAAGTACAGCGGACCCTTCCAAATGCAGACTTCTACACCGGACTTCAATGCAAGCGAACTTCACTCGGACTCCGGATATGCAGCGGACTCGAAATGCAGCGGACCGCTTCCAAATCAGCGGACTTCTACACCGGACTCGGAAATGCAGCGAGTCCCGAAGTACCGACGGACCGTTCCAAGTACCGACGGACTTCTACATTCGGACTTCTACACTCGGACTCCGCAAGTACCGACGGACCCCGAAATGCAGCGGACCGCTTCCAAGTTCAGCGGACTTCTACACTCCGGACTCCGGAAGTACAGCGGTCTCCCGAAATGCAAGCGGACCCTTTCAAATACCGGACTTCTACACTCGGACACGGAAATACAAGCGGTCTCCGAAATACAAGCGGACCCTTCCAAGTGCCGAGGACTTCTACACTCGGACTCCGGAATGCAAGCGGACTCCGAAATGCAGCGGACCCTTCCAAATGCAGCGGACTTCTACACTCGGACTCCGTAAGTACCGACGGACTCCCGAAATGCAGCGGACCCTTCCATACAGCGGAGTTCTACACCGGACTCGGAATGCAAGCGGAATCCCAATGCAGCGGACCGCTTCCAAATGCAAGCGGACTTCTACACTCGGACTCCGAAAGTACCGACGGACTCTCGAAGTACCGACGGACCCTTCCAAGTACCGACGGACTTCTACACTCGGACTTCTACACTCGGACTCCGGAAGTACCGACGGACTCCCGAAGTACCGACGGACCCTTCCAAGTACCGACGGACTTCTACACTCGGACTTCTACACTCGGACTCCGGAAGTACCGACGGACTCCCGAAGTACCGACGGACCCTTCCAAGTACCGACGGACTTCTACACTCGGACTCCGGAAGTACCGACGGACCCTTCCAAGTACCGACGGACTTCTACACTCGGACTTCTACACTCGGACTCCGGAAGTACCGACGGACTCCCGAAGTACCGACGGACCCTTCCAAGTACCGACGGACTTCTACACTCGGACTCCGGAAGTACCGACGGACTCCCGAAGTACCGACGGACCCTTCCAAGTACCGACGGACTTCTACACTCGGACTTCTACACTCGGACTCCGGAAGTACCGACGGACTCCCGAAGTACCGACGGACCGCTGAATAAGCGAACTTCTACACCGGACTCGGAAGTACAGCAGACTCCCGAATACCAGCGGACCCTTCCAAATGCAGCGGACTTCTACACCGGACTCCGGAATGCAAGCGGACTCGAAATGCAGCGGACCCTTCCAATGCAGCGGACTTCTACACTCGGACTCGGAAATGCAGCGGAATCGAAGTACCAGCGGACCCCAATGCAGCGGACTTCCATGCAGCGAACTTCTACACTCGGACTCGAGTACCGGACCCTTCCAAGTACCGATGGACTTCTACACTCGGACTCCGCAAAATGCAGCCGGACTCCCGAAATACCAGCGGACCCTTCCAACCAGCGGACTTCTACACCGGACTTCAATGCGCGAACTTCTACACTCGGACTCCCGAAGTACCGACGGACCCTTCCACACTCGGAATTCTACACTCGGACTTCTACACTCGGACTCCCGAAGTACCGACGGACCCTTCCAAGTACCGACGGACTTCTACACTCGGACTTCCAAGTACCGACGAACTTCTACACTCGGACTCCGGAAGTACCGACGGACTCCCGAAGTACCGACGGACCCTTCCAAGTACCGACGGACTTCTACACTCGGACTTCTACACTCGGACTCCGGAAGTACCGACGGACTCCCGAAGTACCGACGGACCCTTCCAAGTACCGACGGACTTCTACACTCGGACTTCCAAGTACCGACGAACTTCTACACTCGGACTCCCGAAGTACCGACGGACCCTTCCAAGTACCGACGGACTTCTACACTCGGACTTCTACACTCGGACTCCCGAAGTACCGACGGACCCTTCCAAGTACCGACGAACTTCTACCCTCGGACTCCCGAAGTACCGACGTACCCTTCCAAGTACCGACGGACTTCTACACTCGGAACATCATAACACAATAAGAGATCGACTCTTACGATACTTGTACTAAACACTATCAATGAAGATTACCATGTTACTCCCGTGGATGTAGGCACATTGGCCGAACCACGTAACCCTTGTGTCATTGTCATATTATGATGTTTTTATTGATCCGCTCTATCAGGATTTATATGATGGTCTAAACACAACGACTTAAGGCGAATCTAACGGACCTACGACTTAGTACGATTTACCTCGACTTTAACCTTGGCATTTTGACTTAACCGGATTTACTCCACATCAATATCCAAGTTAAATGCTCCCAAATTGCCTACTCTATTAAATGATAAACTGAAAGTACTTTGTTTATTGCAGCAAGAAAACCAAATCTAGTTTTTGGTTGGAAGATATATTTCTCAAATTCGTGTTGCACGTGTTTGTACTACTTGTAGTCATTTACTGATTTAGCTCTAACATGGCATATGATCAAATAGTTGCTTGGTTCTACACTAAAATCATTGTATGCATGTTTGTTACTTTTTTATGTGCTTTTGTTTTTATCCTTCATGTGCAATGTAGGTATCCAGCAATGGAGGCATCGTCTTCGGAATCGTGCCCAAGTTGTTGTGGCATATGTAACTGCGGGGCATGTTTACAGTCAGCGCCATCCATGGTCTGTACTATGTACCACTACAATGCTTTTTTTTTGTATTTATTTATTTATTTATTTATTTATTTATTTATTTATTTATTTATTTATTTATTTATTTATTTATTTATCGTTCTTTTTTTTAATGTGAGCCAAGTATGGTCTTATGGCAACTTACAATTGAGGTATTGCTGAGACAGGATTTGCTGAATGAGAATCTGAAAAGATTTGAAGATTCTGATGCTCTGGCCCGGTTTCAGAAAGGATGTCAACCAATCATGGTTGATAATGTGCTTGATCGAGCACATGGCTTGAGCTGGGAGCCTTCAGTGTTACTGCGTGCCTTCCTCATTTCTAGAAGGAATGTCAACAATGTCATGGATGTCATGAACTGTTTGAATTGGTCTGAGGTCAGTTAATGTTTTAACCAAATTATTCCACCAATGATGAATATTAACTATAACCTTATGTTTCTTTTGTATTATTCGATAATTTTATATGAGACTGTTTTGTTGCCTAGTAGTGTAAAACTATTATTATTATTATCATTATCATTATTATTATTATTATTATTATTATTCCCTATTTACCACCAATGGTGACTCAAACCTCCACTAATTGGTTTGATAGGGATTGTCTTACCAAATATGAGTATAATTTTTTAGCACTAAATTAAATGACTTTGATTCTTTTGTTTATGACATGACATCCAGGAGAAGATCCAGGCGTCGAAGTTTTTTCATGCGTATATTGACGGCATATGTGAAGGTCATTATGAACCACAAATTTTGTTGGTCCAGATAACGACAAAGTAAAAGACTAGAAGGGAGGGGGGGTTGAATAGTCTTTTAAAACTTTTGTCGATAAACACAGTTTCTCAGATATCTGTGAAGATATCTGATACTTAATTTCAGAGAGCGGAAGACTTTTCTGTGATAAGTGCACGTGCTCAGCAAGATAAATGTAAATACTTTGCAAGATAAATAAAGCAAGTAATAAACTGCAGAAAGTAAATAACACAAGTCTTTTTATAGTGGTATGTGAAGGTGGCGTAATCCTTCAACTAATCCACTTCGGCCTTTCTCAGACCTAGAATCCACTAAGACAGATAATTGAGGTAACCTTACAAGTATCTTCTCTAGATTCCTAAATACACTAGGTTCGCAACCAAGTGTTCCCCCTGAGTTATTCCCCGGCTTTCACAGCCAAGTACTTCCTGTACTCAGAAACCTTTTGAGCTATTCCTTAGTTTCCCAAACTAAGTACTTCCTATGCTCAGTAACCTTGGAGTTATTCCTTAGTTTCCCAAACTAAGTACTTCCTGTACTGCACGCCGATTAAGGTGTTGGTTAAGGTAGTTTGTCAGGAGAGCTTCTTTAATAACTTGTTCAGTTATTCAGATAGCTCTATGAATCAAGTATACTTAATACACTTTGCAATGTATGGTATCTTGTTCTTTACTGACCCAAGTCTATGATAAGTGTTACAGAGAATGAATCTCAGATATGAAATCTTAGTTCAACTCTTTCACAAATAACAATGCTTGTTAAGGATCAGAACACTTAGAACATTTGTGCTACTTAGAATCAAGAGCTTTGGTCGCAACAGAAAGCTTGATGGTAAGTAGTATGCTTGAGAGAGCTTGTGGGAGTATTCAATGTAAGTTCAGTGTAAGTTCTGTGTGTGTGTTCTCAAGCAGTCTAAGTGTTGATATTTATAGATGAATTTGAGTGCCGTTTGAATAGTATCCGTTAGGCTTAACTCAATTTCAAACTATTGATATCTAAGTATAGTACGTAGTAGGTTTGTCTTCTTCTTCAGAAGCTACCGTTTTTGTTCAGACATTTATGTCCGCGCATTTAATGCACTGTACTATACTTTGTCCTGTAGTGCCAACGGAACTATGCATGCTTTCTGAAGCTTTGCACGTCCTTTTCCAGAGACTATCACAACTCCAGATACCACTTGTTAAAAATATATTATTTTCCGGAAACATAATCTTTATCCAAGGTATCTGAGTGTAGATATCTGTGGGCACTTTTCCTCGTTTCAGAAACCTTTTATTTTTCAGATATCTTTTGCAACACCGTTTATTTAAAAAATGCTTGTGTCTTCAAGATATCTGGTCATAGGTATCTGAAAAACCTTTGTCTTCAGCAATCTTGTGCAGTCTTCAGATCTTCAAACTTTGTTGAACTTTTCCTTCTGGATGCCTTCTTCTTGGTCTTCTTCAGAGAATAAAAATTACATTCAGAGACCTAACATCCTATACAAGATTTGCTAGACTATCATACTTAGTGAGTTTCCTCTTTTACAGTGTTCAAGTGAACCAAGAGTACTAACCACCTTTCTGAGCTAAGATAAGTCATTAGGTTGCTGATCAAAATCTAAACAGATATTCCTAACAAATTTTCCCCATTTTGATCAGTCAACGATGACTATCTGACCTATTACAAATATGGATGAGGAAATAATCCATCACTTAATCATTTCTTATGATTTTTCAATTCGTATAATTAAGTGCAGAAAGTAAACATCAACCAAATCACAAGGTGTGATCTTTGCTGACAAGTTATCTTTTATAGAAATTGATATCTGAGAGTAGGTTCATCAGATATGTTACAAAGAAAGTTCAGAGATAACTTTAATACAAGATAAAACAACATTTCTGCTCAGTCAGCAAGATACAAAATACATAGTTTAAATTAGGACAACAGGAGTAACCAAGCTCCAAGTAGACATCCTAATAAACTAGTCTTCAAGTATTCAACACTTCAAGTCTTCAAAAGTAGTTCCATGGATCAATCTGCAAATTTCCTATCACCAAACCTTTTGACATCATCAGAGTAGTCATAGAGAAGTGTTCTGACAATCATCTCTGTGTCTCTGGCAAATCCACAGACTTCCTTGTAAGTTTTGATAGGATTCTTCTTGGCAAAGTGCTTGACCCACAGATAATTTCCCCACTTCCAGGCATGCTCGATTCTGATATCTGATAGCTTGAAGTATTCATATATGATCTTTAGATATCTGATGTCACCCTTGTATTGATCTTCAGTCAAGTAGAAGGACTCATAGGGTTCCACAGCAAGTCTTGCTCTTGTGCCTGTTCCAGTGATGTTGGGAATTCTGTGCACATCATCTGTCTTTCCATAAGGACATTCATCAGAGAGGTCCTTTTTCATGGCTTCTATTCTATTGATTACTTCAAAATTCAACCAGGCTTTGATGTGGTCGGTGTTAATCAAGATTGGCTTGTCTTTTCTCATGCCATGAGCTGTTTATGGATTGGTTCTGGAAATTTTTCATTTACCAATAAGTGCTTCAGTTCCAGAATGCAGTAACCCTTCTTCTGATTAATGCACCTGTAGACAGAGGAGTCATTGTTGGTCTTCACATACTCAATCTTGGCTTCTTCAGGCCTGAGTGGTAGTTGAAGTTTTCTTTGTTCAACTCTCAGCCTGTTCCTCCTTTGTCTTGAATTTTCCCTTGGGGTATTGCTTGAAGAACCACCCTGGATAGACTTGGTATTTCCAGAGGGTGTTTTAGTTGCCAAAGGCTTTGCAGCTATGGGCTCAGTTAGGCTATCAATTTTTCTTTTTCTGTGAAGAGGAGCTTCATCTTCATCATCATCAATATCAATTCTTGTGAGACTTTTGCAGCCTTCTTCATTGCCCATGGATTTGATTTGGCCTTCTTCTTCAGAAGAAGAAGACTCATCAATCCCTCTTACTTGTCTTCTCCTTGGAGCCTTGGTACTCCTTGGAGGTTTCTGTGCTCTGGCCCTTGTTGTCATTCCTTTTTCAGGAAGTTGGTGAGTGGTGGCCACTATCTATTGAGCAGTCTCACTGGAGGAGGGCTCATTAATTCTGAGAGGTGGTTGTTCAGATTTTCTTTTCTTTTCTTTCCTCTTCTTCTTCCTTTTCGTCTCTGAGCATCTTGAAATCCTTTCCCGTTAGTCATTGTTGACTGACTAATAATCACAAAGGATTCTGAAATGGAGTTAAAGTTGCCTTGCAGATAGTTGTAAGCAGCAACCAACTGTTCCAGAGTGGCCTTGAGCTCCTGATTTTGTTTGATAAGACCAGTATTTTTATCAGTGAGCTCTGCCAGTGGGCCTTGAGTAGCATATGCTTTTCCAGCAGCATAGCTAGCCTCATTGAGGGCTTTTTCAGCAAGATTATTGTCATCATCCCTTACCCTGCCTAGGTTTCTCTGAGCAATGACCAAGCTTGTTGTTCTTTGAGTGATTAGCTCAGTGAACTTTTTCATTTCAGCAAGGACTGATTCAATTACTTCTTCATTTTGTTGAGACAACTCCTTTCTTAGAGTTGCCAGAACCTGGTATCTGGCCATGTAATCATGGGAGTTGAGATTTGGTTTCTTACTGAAGCTTTGAGGAGCTATCAGTTTTCTCTTTAAGTGAGAAACTCCCAAGTGAACATTTGCATGTTCTACCAAGGTTATGTCTTCTTCATCATCTGGGTCATCAGCCCAGTGATCTTCATCCTCTCGTACTTCTTCATCAAGGTTTCTGAAGGCGGCAACCATCTTAGATATGGGTTTCTTACCTTTGGAGGATGGTTTCTTTGGTGAAGATGCAGCGTTAGCATCATGCTTTGCTTCGGATGCTTGTTCAGCATCTAGCTCCTTAGTAATATAGTCAACAGCTTCCCGAAGCTCTTTAATCTCAGAGTAAGCTTGTGTTTCCTTGCGTGTTTGTTCTTCAAGTTTGTCTAGCTTGACTCTGGATTCAGCTATTTTTCTTCCAGTTGAAGATGTAGTTGTTGTTCTTCCTCCAACAGTTGTTTGAGTTGAGCAACTCTGGCTTGTGCATCTGATATTTTCTGAGTTGTTTCCTCAGAGTGCTCAACTACTTGTTCAGTAGTATCATTGTGTTGGGGGAGTTGGATGAGTAGATTTCTGAGGAGATGGAGGAGGGGATTGCTGTGATGTCCTCTCAGTGTGCTTTTCAGCAGCTGAAGCATTGTTTCCTTGTGGAATCCCTCCTGTCCCTGGTGCAGGGGCATCATCATCATCCTTTTTATCCTCATCCTTGTGATGGTCAGAAGGAGGATCTTCATAATTGTTCTCATCAGTTTCCTTCTCTTCTTCATCTTTAGAGACCAGGTTGATCACTTCTGGAATAGTGACCGTTTGCCCATTAACTTCCTCTTGTTCAGAGGGTATGTATTGTAGAGTCTGGGGCAAAGTAGGCTTGAATTCCATCTGTAGTCTGGTCTGACCATCTGCTTGTTTGAAAGCTTAGATCAGCTTTCTGGCCACTTCCTTGACAAAATCCTTATCCATCAATGATCCGAAAGAATATTGTTCAGTGGGGAACATTGCATGGACGTAGTTTTCCAAGTCAAGGGCTCGTGCTCTCCTTGTGTGGTGATCAGTCACCTTTAAGATTTCAGATAGATCGGAGCATCGGAGCTTTTGCCATTTCTTGAAGCATTTCAGATGCTTTGGCAAAGTGTGTTCCTTGAAGAACGGGAGCAGGTCCTCTTTATCATCAATAGGGACCTTAGTGGCACTTGTTTGAGCCTGCAAGAAAGAGTTTTGAGTTAGATTCAAAACTTGTGTAGATATCTGAGTATGAGTGTAGTTAGGTTTCTGAGTTACCTGAATGAGTACATCAGGCTCAGAGACTTGTACTACTGAGGCAGGGGGTGCCTCAGATATCTTGTTGTGAGGTGGAGACTTGGATGTCTGGTCCTCATCAACCTTTCTTTCTGCTTGATCCTGAGAATTAAAATTATCACAATACTTAGGAAATTGTCATGAAAGAATTTATACAATTAAGCTTCAATGATTTCTGAGTTTTCCACTTACTTCCTCAATAGGAGGCTCAGAATCATTTTTTGCAGAAACGTTCTCAGTTTCTGGTGTTCTTTCTGGTGATGTTGCCTTGGGGGCTTCATCAATTTCCATGGGTGCAGGGGATGTCGCAACTCTTTCCCCTTGCACTTCTACTTCTAAATGAGCCTGTAAGTAGAAAGTATTGAGTAATTAGAGAAGAATTTATATTAACCCATAATGAAGAATATTTATCACTGATTTTCATATACCTTCATACTAGAAGGCTCAATGACTTTTTCTTCAGAAACATTGATGGTTTCTGGGTCCTTTTCTGGCATGTCTGCCTTATCTTCTTCTTTCTCAGTTGGAGCCTATTAGAAACATCCACTTTATTAGTTAAGTGTATTAACATATATCTGAACAGTAATATCTTAAGAAACTCTCTATCACCTGTAGCACAGGCTCAGATTCCTTAAGAGGTGAGGTTGTAGTAGCCTCCTTCTCAGTCTCTGAGGCAAGCTTTCCAGCTTCCTCTTGTTCTTGTGTTTCTAATTCAGCCTGTAACAAAGAAATTTTATTAAATAACAAGATTAATAAACACAAATTATCACAAGTAGAGAGTTAAACCATTCATCTACTGAGCAGTGTCAGGCTGATTGGTCTCTGGAACTTGTGACCCTTCTATGTTTTGGTCTTGTGGTTCCATTTCAGCTTCTTGTTTGAAGTTTCAGGTACTTCAGACCTTTCCTGAGTATGCAACTCAGTTGCCTCCCCTGATTGATCATTCTGAGCAGATGCCTCAGTTTTATCCCTCTCATTGAGTTGGGGAACCTGCTCTTTTGCAGGATTTTCTTCAGCAATGAAAGATGCTGGTTTCTGAAACTCAAGTACCATTTCAGCAGTATTCACATCTGGCTATTGTGGTTGTTGTGCTTGAGACAGACTGTTGAGTGTTGAGGCAATGGCAGTATCCTCCAACACTAAGCTATCACTCATCAGAGCATCTTCAATATCTTTCAGTCTTTCTTGCTCTGATGGTGTAATTTGTCCAGTGACCTTGGACAGCTTGCTTCTTCAAGAACCTTTGAAGCAGTGCTTGTTCAAGAACTTTGTGTGTAGGTTCTTCTTCAGATACCTCTACACCAGTTACTTTTTCAGTAACCTTAGCCCTTTTTGATTTTTCTAGGACTTGAGAGATGACTAATTCATCATCTTCATCGTCAGAGCTCTCATCAGCATTAGGAACTGATTGGTCGATAATCCCTGCGGTTTCTGTAGATAGGGCTTAGTATCTATAACTACTTTCTTTAGCAGCATTGATGAGTTCATCAGCAAAGCTTTCGGCAGTAGTCTTAACATTTCTGAAAGCACTTTCTCTTGCTGAGACTACTTGTTCAGTAACCGATACCTCTTTTGCAACATTGATGAGTTCATCTGCAGTGTTGGCAGGTTTCTGGGAATCGACAACCTCAATGGGTGTGCCTACTGATTTGCCAGCAGACTTCTTTCGTGAAGTTCTGGGCTTCTTGGTCGCAACCTTTCCCTCAGATACCTCTTCAGTCTTTCGCTTCTTGGAACCTTTCTGAGATCCAGTAACCTTTTTCATCAAGTTCGTATACTCATATTTGTAGAGTAGGTTACTGTTGGCTATTTCAGCCTTCTCTCTGAGCTCAATGCCAAGCTTCTCCAGCAAGTAGCATATCTTTAGACCATATGTTACTGTGGCCTTTGGCTCAGCAAGTCCCTTAGCGATTTTAGGCTCAAAGCCTTGAATGTTCTTCACAAACTTCATAAAGGCGTACTTTCCCCAATTGAAAGGGTTTTCCAGCCTTTGTCTTGTTGTTGCAACAAGAACATCATCATCCAGCATTCTTGGCTTATCTGGTCAGCACCTCCTTGTAGACCATCAAAGCATCTGTGAAGAATGCATGCCAACACATCCCAGTGAACCAGCAGATGTCTGGTTCTGATGTCAGCAAGCTTGAAATTAGTGGGTGTATCTGGTTTTTCAAGATCACACACATCACTGTACAGCTGTTTTACACCTTTAAGGAGATCATCATACTTGGTGTCTATTTCAAAATCCTTTCCAAGATTTTGAAGATCAAACAACTTACAGAAAGTTGTTAAGTCCAAAAGGATTTCCTTTCCTTGGACCTTAGTTTTTATAGACACTATTACAGTGCCTTCAGAAACACAGGATATAATCCCGGAGTTATTGTAGAATTCTAACACATCCAGTGAAGAAATTCCACTGTGAAGAGCAGATAGAAAACCCTTGATTTGTGCCTTTTCAAGCATGTCAAGAATTAGCTTCCTATCGGCTTGATTTTCAATAGCAGCCGTGAGGTATTCCTCAATCATGGCACCACCCCAAATCATTCTGTGATTTGAAGTCCAATGATCGGGATTAAAGTCTCCTACCAATCGATTGTTTACTATAACCAACTCTGGAGCTTGCTTTTCAGCAGTACCAGTGGTAGAAGATTGGGGTTTCTGGGTAGATGAACGCTTAGGAGCCATCTCATTATATACTGCAAGTGTTTTGAAAGTTTGAAAGAGATTTGGATGAGAGATTAGTGATTCTTTGCAGAAAAACTAACAGAAATTTGCAGAGGTTGAAGAATGGTTTTTGCTATTCTTGTGCAAGTCTGAATGTTGGATTAGGCGAAAGTAATTTCTTTTGCCAAAATCCTATATATATAGCAACGTAATTCAGACAAACATATACATACAAATTTGTTTTGTATATACGTATCTGTGAATTGCAGACAGGCGTGGGTAAAAGTTTGTTCGGCATTAAAAGCATAGTGGGCCATGTCGGAATTTCAACAGTCCACTATTTACCGAGAATTAATCTCTGTCGTAAAGATCAATCGCCCATTTCATCAAGGGTCACCATTGCTTCTTCAGCAATGATCACAATCAACAATTGTAATTGTGCCCATTTAATGAATGTTGGCTATTAGCTATCTGAATCACGTTTCTGTGTGAATGAGAACACTGTTTGTATCTGATTCTATCTTATACTTGTTGTCTTTTCAAAGTTTTTCACAAAGATAGAAATAATACAAATTTCAAGATAGTAGTTAACTGTAGACAGTTGTACTATTCTCTTTTGTGTTCCCCCCACTGAGTGATCTAGATATCTGAGTACCCGTCTCAGAAATCTTCAAATAGCCATTTTACCCTTTAGCCTTTGGTTTCTGGATACCCGTTCCAGATTCCTCTTTTCTAGATACCCGTTCCAGATACTTCTTCTCTGGATACCCATTCTAGATTCCTTTTCTCTCTCCTTTGATATCTTCTTCAGATATCTGAACTTTTTCAGTTCTTTGGTAGCTCCACTAGTCTAAGACTGTGTCTTAAGGCTAAGAATCTACTTTCTTGTAGTGGCTTAGTGAAGATATCTGCAAGTTGGTCTTCAGTGCCAATCTTGAGTATCTCTATATTGCTTTTTTCAAAATGGTCTCTGATGAAGTGGTGTCTAACATCAATGTGCTTTGTTCTTGCATGAAACTTAGGATTCTGAGTTATGGCAATGGCACTTGTGTTGTCACAGAAAATGGGAGTTTTCTCTTCATTGAGTCCATAGTCTCTTAGTTGTTGTTGTATCCACAATATCTGTGAAGCACAACACCCAGCAGCAATATATTCAGCCTCTGTGGTAGATGTGGCAATTGAGTTTTGTTTCTTGCTGAACCACGATATGAATCTAGCACCAAGAAATTGACAAGTTCCTGAGGTGCTTTTTCTATCAAGCAATGATCCAGCATAGTCGGCATCTGAATAGCCAACCAAACTCAATCCACTATCTTTTGGATACCATAATCCAACTTCTACAGTACCTTTTACATACCTCCATATTTTCATAGCAATTTTGTAGTGTGATTGCATTGGATTTGTCTGAAATCTAGCACACACTCCAACTGCATATTGAATATCAGGTCTACTTGCAGTGAGGTACAGTAGAGATCCAATCAATTTCCTATACTTGTGTTCTTCAACACTCTTGTCAGATTCAGTATAGGTCATTTTGGTTCCAATGCTCATTGGTATTTTAGCATTCTTTTCAGAAGGCTTTAGATTAAACTTATTGAGCATGTCCTTTGCATACTTTGTTTGACTAATGAATATTCCATCATTGAGTTGCTTGACTTGCAGCCCTAGGAAGTAATTCAATTCTCCCATCATGATCATCTCAAATTTACATTTCATGAGTTCAGCAAAGTCTTCACAAAGTTGCTTGTCTTTAGATCCAAATATAATGTCATCAACATATACTTGAACTAAAAGTAGTTTCCCATCATGGTTCAATGTGAAGAGTGTTTTATCAACATCTCCTTTCTTGAAACCACATTCTAGTAGGTATCTGGCCAATGTATCATACCATGCTCTTGGAGCTTGTTTCAGCCCATACAGAGCTTTCTAAAGCTCATAGACCATCCTACTTTCTGAGGAAACTTCAAAACCTGGTGGTTGCTCAACATAGACTTCCTCAGCAAGTTCACCATTTAGAAATGCACTCTTGACATCCATCTGATAAACTGTAAAGTCATTATGAGCATAAGATTCTTATTGCATCCAATCTTGCAACTGGTGCATAAGATTCATCAAAATCTAGTCCTTCAGTCTGGGTGAATCCCTTGGCAACCAACCTAGCTTTGTTTCTGGTTATTTCACTAGACTCATTCATTTTGTTTCTGAAAACCCACTTGGTTCCGATTACAGATATTCCATCAACAAATGGAACCAGTTTCCAGACTTTATTTCTCTCAAATTGATCCAACTCTTCTTGCATTGCAGAGATCCAATCTTGATCCTTTAATGCTTCTTCAATAGTTTTTGGTTCAATGTTTGAGATGAAACATCCATAGAGACAATTTGCATTTTCAGCGATTGCTCTTCTAGTTTTAACTCCTTGGTCTATGGGACCAATCACATCCTTTGCAGAATGATTTCTTATCCATTTCATGATGGGTTTTGAACTAGTAGGATCAATATCATTTTGATTTGAATGTGAATCAATATGATCTTGATGAGATACTTGTGCAGTATCTGAGATATCTGACACATGGGAAATGCCATGGATATCTGACACTCTTTCAGTGTTAGAGATATCTGAATCTTGCATTTCAGCAATCTCATTTTCAGATACCTTTTCATGATGAAGGTTATCAGTAACCTATTCCATTTTTGGAATTCTCATAGGAAATTCTTCATCATGTCTTATAGTCATCTGGTTGTTACTAAGCATAGGTTGCTTTTCATCGTCAGACTCATCCTCTATTTGAATGATAGAATTGTTTCCTTCTGAGGATCCTTTTTCAGAATCTTTAATCATTAGTTCTTTGAACCAATCTGAGAGATCATCATTCAAGAGTACTTTCTTGTTTTCTTCATAGAATACTACATGAACAGATTCCTCAATCTTTTGCGTTCTTTTGTTGTAGATTCTATAGGCTTTGCTATTCAGAGAATGACCAAGAAATACTCCTTCATCTGCCTTTGGTTGAAATGTTCTCAAGTATTCTTTTCCATTGTTAAGAACGAAACATCTGCAACCAAACACCCTTAGATGTTTGATACTAGGGGGTCTACCAATGAAAAGATCGTAAGGAGTTTTGTCATGGTGTTTGTTAATCAGACATCTATTTTGAGTGTAGCATGTTGTGTTTACAGCTTCAACCCAATAGATTTCACTTATTTCAGTGTCAGCAAGCATTGTTCTTGCTGCTTCTTTCAGGGTCCTATTCTTTCTTTCAGCAACACCATTTTGTTGTGGTGTCCTTACAGAAGATAGTTGATGATGTATACCTTTGCAGGTACAAAACTCTTTTATGTACTAGTTCACAAACTCAGTACCATGGTCTGTTCTGATTACAGATACCTTGTCATTTTTCATGACTTCGAGCTTATTCAGGAAGTTGGGTATCTCAACCCTTGCATCAGATTTGTGTTTGAGAAAGACAACCCAAGTGAATCTTGAGTAATCATCATCAACGACCAGACCATACTTCTTTCCTGCATAACTAGTTACAGAGGATTCAAAAAGATCCATATGTAACATTTGCAGTGGCCTTTCACTGGAATGTCTAGTTTTAGACTTGAAAGATGTTTTGGATTGTTTTCCCATTTGGCAAGCTGGGCATACACTTTCTTTTCTATATGCCATTTTGGGTAAACCAACCACCATCTCTTTCTTGGCTAGCTTATTCAGGGTTTTGAAAGTCAAGTGACTCATTCTTTTATGCCATAGCCAATTTTCTTCAGTGTGGCCAGATTGACTCACCATGAGACATTCTTCAGTTGTGGCGGATGTCCAATTAGCAACATAAAGATTTCATTTACGCCTTGCAACCAAGACTGTCTGCTTTGACTCATTGTCAATCACTTTACATAGTTTTGACTTGATCTTGACAGTGTACCCTTTGTCTACTAGTTGACTCATGCTTAGGAGATTATATTTCAATCCCTTTACATGAAGTACTTCAGAGATAGTAAGGGCTCCAAACTTTAAATTGCCAAAACCTATGGTTGGATTTTCATCTCCTCCAGCAAACCTGATAATTGGTCCATCATTGCACTTTCTGTAGTCAATTAGATTTGCTTTGTCTCCTGTCATGTGCTTCCCACATCCACTATCAAAATGCCACTTTGAATTAGTCTTTAGAGTGTTCTGCACAAAACAGGAAACAGGAGATTAGGTTCTCATACCAACAATGGAACCATCTGGACTAAAGAATCTTCCAGTAGGAATCCATTTTTGAATGAATTTCTTAGGAACATTCTTTTGTCTAACAGGAACATAAGGAGGAATTTTAGTTAAATGATTAGTATCATTGTTAATAAGAACTATTTTCTTCCTTGGTGTGTTCCTTGGTGCTCCATTTGGTGCTTTCAGATACCTGTTAGGTTTCTGAGTCTGCTTCTCAGAAAACTTAGCTTTCCTAGCCAGATTTCTTCTAGCCCTGGCATTCAGATTTTCAGTGGCTTGATTCATCTTCCACTTCTGATAATTGCTGTGAGCAATTCTAGCCTTTAACCATGGTTCTTGCTCTTGTTTGTACTCATGAGCAAGTTGTTTCCCGATGGCTTTATAGCCAATACCATTCCGAGCACCTGGTGCTATCTGAGATCTTTTCTCAGCAGCTTTGCTAGTCTCTGGATAATCTATTTTCTTTCCAGAAAATGTGACATAGGAGAATTTGTCAGCTCCTGCAATTTTTTCTTTCTGAGAGACATAGCATTGTGGGTGATTGCAGTTTTCAGTGTTATGTTTCTTTTCAGAAACATTCCCAACAGTTTTCCTTGGGACATGTTTTTCCCACAAAGGCTTAGTCGCAACTGCCTTTTCTTTGTCAACATCTTAGCTTTCTGACTGATACTGTAGATTGTTTGGGAATCACCTTGCTGAGCACTAACAAATGTTCGTCTTTCATCACTCTTATTCAGAGTGGTAGAACTATCTGTGTGTGTGTCCAGCCTAAGTCCTCTCTTTTCTGAAGGATCTCTTAAATAAGATTGTACTTCAGTAAGAGTGTCACTAGCTTTGGCATAAGATTGAAAAGATAATTCTTTCTTTTTGAGTTTTTCATTCTCAGAAAGAAGATCTTCACATTTCTTTTGAAGATTGGCCAATGATTCTTTATGTGACTTTCCGGTCTCAGATATCTGAGCCTTGAGAAATGCATTTTCAGCATCCTTTTTCTCAGATATCTTGAGCATTTGTGAATTTTCCTTTACAAGAGAATTCTTTTCTTCTTCAAGAATTTCGTCTCTAGCTCGGACCATTAGAAATTCTCTTTTGCAGAGATCAAGTTCTCTTATGAGATTTTCCAGATCTTTGATTCCTTCTTCATAACTTTCATAAGTATAACAGGAAGTATGTGTTACCTCATCAGCCATTAGACAAGGTTCAATGTTGGAGATATCTGGAAAGATCTCTTCAGCCATTCCACACACTTCTTTCTTCTTTTGTCCAAAGTCAATTACTTCATGAGAAACACTGCACATTTCTGGAGAAGGTAGTGTGGAATCATCTGAGTCTTCATCCTTAGAATCAGACTCAATGTCTAGAGCATCCAGTTGGAGTTGGATCTTTTTCCTTTCTTCAGTGAGCATAGCTCTTTGACTTCTTTTGAAGATTCTTCTATCTTTCTTGTCACCTGTCTTAAGTTTGTTGAAGGCAGGACAATCCTTCTTGAAATGACCAGGTTTCTGACAATAGAAACAGATATCATTTCCGATTTCTTCTTCCTCAGTACTTGATGCTTTCTGAGCCGGCTTGTTCAGCGAGCTTTGCATATTTTTGTACTGCTGATAGTTTGAGCCTAGATGCTTTTTCAGCTTCTCTTTGGCTTTTCTTCTCTCAATTTCTCGACTGACATATTTTCCCATTTGCTTTACTGCAAGAGCATCCTCATTCACCTCCTTGTCTTTATTCCTTTCAGAAGTTCCTTGAGAAACTAGAGCAACATTCTGCAACTTTTCAGTTGTTTGTTCTCTTTGAGTTGTCTCATAGTCAACGGTGGCAAGGTGAGAGAAAAGTTCCACTGGAGTGATATCTGGCATTCCTTGGTTAAAGTAGAAAAACTTTGTGTGCTCCCAGTTATGATTTAGACTTCTCACAATAGTCTTAATCTTTTCTGACTGGGTATATCTATTACTTTTACCAAGTCCATCCATGTCACTCATAAGTGTTGTAAACTGGAAATCTAGTTCTTCAAGAGTCTCTGTGGGACCTTGTTTAAAGTTTTGGAATTTGAGCTTCAAAACTTCGAATTTATTTTCCTTTGTTTTCTCAGTGCCGGCACAGATTTCTTCAATCAGTTGCCAGGCCACTTTCGCCGTTTTTGCACCCCACAGTTTACACTGTATGTGCTCTGGAGTAGAACGTATGATTATATTACGAGCCGGACCATCCAATCGATTTCTCTTGGCATCTTTCGATGTCCAGAGCTCTCTGGGCTTTGGTTCGTAAATAACTTGACTGGCAGGTCTCCCACTGGTTGACGCATCTGTCTGTGAAGACCCATCGCTTTGTTCTCTGTCTCTACTATTAGAAACCTCTATGACTTGCTTGAGTTGTTGAATGACTATTGGGCCATTCTTTATCACGTCTATCATTTTGTCACTGATGTGTTCTAGGTGGAGCATCATGTTGTTCTTCCATTTCTCATAATTCTCTGGCTTGAGAATTGGGGCGTCACTTAAAGACATCCTGCAGCAAACACACTAAACAAAGCAGTTAGTGGGCACTTATCTGGGATCTAGGTTCAGTGCAGAAGGCTTCGGAACCTGCTACTTTGATACCACTTGTTGGTCCAGATAACGGCAAAGTAAAAGACTCAAGGCTGAAGAGTCTTTTAAAACTTTTATCCATAAACACAGTTTCTCAGATATCTTTGAAGATATCTGATACTTAATTTCAGAGAGCGGAAGACTTTTCTGTGATAAGTGCACGTGCTCAGCAAGATAAGTGTAAATTCTTTGCAAGATAAATAAAGCAAGTAATAAACTGCAGAAAGTAAATAACACAAGTCTTTTTATAGTGGTATCTGAAGGTGGCGTAATCCTTCAACTAATCCACTTCGGCCTTTCTCAGAACTAGAATCCACTAAGACAGATAATTGAGGTTACCTTACAAGTATCTTCTGTAGATTCCTAAATACACTAGGTTCCCAACCAAGTGTTCCCCCTGAGTTATTCCCCGGCTTTCACAGCCAAGTACTTCCTGTACTCAGAAACCTTTTGAGCTATTCCTTAGTTTCCCAAACTAAGTACTTCCTATGCTCAGTAACCTTGGAGTTATTCCTTAGTTTCCCAAACTAAGTACTTCCTGTACTCCACGCCGATTAAGGTGTTGGTTAAGGTAGTTTGTCAGGAGAGCTTCTTTAATAACTTGTTCAGTTATTCAGGTAGCTCTATGAATCAAGTATACTTAATACACTTTGCAATGTATGGTATCTTGTTCTTTACTGACCCAAGTCTATGATAAGTGTTCAAGAGAATGAATCTCAGATATGAAATCTTAGTTCAACTCTTTCACAAATAACAATGCTTGTTAAGGATCAGGACACTTAGAACTTTTGTGCTACTTAGAATCAAGAGCTTTGGTCGCAACATAAAGCTTAATGGTAAGTAGTATGCTTGAGAGAGATTGTGAGAGTATTCAATGTAAGTTCAGTGTAAGTTCTGTGTGTGTGTTCTCAAGCAGTCTAAGTGTTGATATTTATAGATGAATTTGAGTGCCGTTTGAATAGTATCCGTTAGGCTTAATTCAATTTTAAACTATTGATATCTGAGTATAGTACTGTAGTAGGTTTGTCTTCTTCTTCAGAAGCTACCGTTTTTGTTCAGACATTTCTGTCCGCATATTTAATGCACTGTACTATACTTTGTCCTGTAGTGCCAACGGAACTATGCATGCTTTCTGAAGCCTTGCACGTCCTTTTCCAGAGACTATCACAACTCCAGATACCACTTGTTAAAAATATATTGTTTCCTGGAAACATAATCTTTATCCAACGTATCTGAGTGTAGATATATGTGGGCACTTTTCCTCGTTTCAGAAACCTTTTATTTCTCAGATATCTTTTGCAGCACTGTTTATTTAAAAATGCTTGTGTCTTCAAGATATCTGGTCATAGGTATCTGAAAAACCTTTGCCTTCAGCAATATTGTGCAGTCTTCAGATCATCAAAATTTGTTGAACTTTTCCTGCTGGATGCCTTCTTCAGAGAATAAAAATTACATTCAGAGACCTAACATCCTATACAAGATTTGCTAGACTATCATACTTAGTGAGTTTCCTCTTTTTTACAGTGTTCAAGTGAACCAAGAGTACTAACCAACTTTCTGAGCTAAGATAAGTCATTAGGTTACTGATCAAAATTTAAACAGATATTCCTAACAAATTTTGAGGTCGGTGAATTGGCCTTCACCTGGCCGGTTCAAAGAGCAACTTCCGTCCCACTATGCGGAGGTGTTGAGATGCTTGCCTGTTAAGCATCATAGTTACCTGCAGGGACTTGGTTGCCTGGACATTAATGTGAAAAGACTCACAATGTGTGTCACCTATGGTCCCAATGGAGAGGTTTCACAAGGGGGCGCCTTAATTGAGCTTCAACATACTTTGTCGGATAGGGTACTCATTCCTACTCCAATTTCTGACGTAAATGTGTTTGAAAATTAACACTGACAATGTTGTTTAATATTGAACATGATACTCATGAACAAAATTCTCTCTGACTATATTGGGATTTGGGAGTACACATAGTATTTAATGTGTTTAATATCTTTGTTACAATGTGCTCTATATTCATCCAAATTTGAAATGACCGACTCGATGAATAAAGCTTGTAATATTGAATCTTATTTTTACCAAAAATATAAATGACAATTGCATAATCAACATGTTCTCATTTAACAATTGTTTAGTTTTCATTATTTTGTTAATTGAACTCTAGAAGATAAGCTTAAAAATTCTCAAAATCTCATTTTTCACATAAAACTATTACTTATTCAGAGATATCTATTGATCAAAGGGTTGAAGAGACATTAGGATTCCTTCCTTTATTATCTTCTGCAAAGTTCACGTACTTTTTGGTTTAGATATTAATTAACATGTATATTTTCTTGCATAGCACAATGGTATATCTATTATCCATCTTGTCTAATTTGCATTAATTTTACTCTCTCTTGTTGGCCCTTAGTATTGTAGCGTTGTATATGTGTTGCTCGTGTAACCAACCATCACTTGTCAGTTGTCATTGGGGATTCTTTCACCTGGCAACATGTGGATATACACTCAATCATTTGTAGTTTCATGAGATGCAAAAAGGAAAGTAAAATTTGATGGTAAAATCACTTATGAAAAATCAACTTAGGGTTCGAATTAATAAAAGATATTTCGGTAACCTATAACTCATGAAGTGAACTTCTATAAATGGGAGGATCAATGGGGATGTGACCTTTTGTTGAAAAGGGCATCCTCTGTGGGGTTGTTGCCTGTTGGGTGTGTGCGTGTAAGGTAAATAAGTGAATAACGAAACTCTTTACGTGAGTCAAATCCATAAATGTAATATATTTTTTAGCCATATCGTAATTTGATCTATTAAATAATATTTTCCATATGACTGGTTTTAAAGTAACTTTCTTTGGTTATTTACTTTTAAGATCTCTTTGTCATAGCATTGTACATCATGCAATTCTACTTTATATACGTAAAGCTTGGTGAAATTGTATAGAATGAGTTAGTCTTTTGGAAATAATAGAATTAGGGGGCGGGGGTGGCTAATTGTATAGTTAATCATATCAAATAAACTTTTAATGCTATTTAATCATGAACCACCCTTGTGCCTAAATTTTTGAAAAATAAGCTCAACTCGGTGATAGCAGTCCATACATGTTTCGGTAGCAGCTCTCGAAATGCTACCGGGATAAGCCTCTCCATGAACACATGACAGTTGTGGCTCTTCATCCCATAAACCTTTGTCTTCTTCAAATCCACACACTTCTCTAAATTTGAGGCGTAATTATCTGGGAAACTCAATGTCCTCACCCAAGCAAACAAAACTGACCTAGAAGCGTTGTCAATTGTGTATCATGCTTTCGGCCACTTACCATTCTCATCATTCTTTGTCAACTCAGGCCTTTTACACCACGTAGACAACTCGGCTCTAGACTTCGCATGGTCCTTTGTTTTTCCCTCAATGTTGCAAAGTGTATTGAATAAGTTCTCGAACACGTTCTTCTCAATGTGCATGAAATCTAAGTTGTGACGGATAAGAAGACTGCTCCAATAAGGCAAGTCCCAGAAGATGCTTCTCTTCCTCCAACCACATTTTTTACCAATTTTCTCGTTATGCTTCATCCACCCAAGTTCAGTCACCTTCATCAGACCCAACCTATCAATCTCCGCAAGAATTTGTGCACCAGTAAGTCTTGTCGGGGCTTTTTTGTTGACGACTTTATTTTTCAAGAATTGATCCTTGTTCTTCCTGAACGGATGGTCACTTTCTAGCAACCTACGATGACAATCAAACCAACAAAATTTTCCACTACCCTTCGCCTAAATGCATCCAGATCCTCCAAGCAATGTGGACATGCATATTTCCCTGCGGTTTTCCTTCCAGATAGCATGGAGTACGCAGGAAAGTCACTCACGGTCCAAAGAAGAGCTGCTCTCAAGGTGAAGTTCTTTTTGGTCGAGACATCATATACAGGGATACCATCCGTCCACAACTCAATCAGCTCCTTGATTAGGGGTTGCAAGAAAACATCCAACGTCAGTCCAAAATCTTTCGGCCCAGGCACCAACGCAGTCAGAAACATGAATGGCTCCTTCATGCACTCACCGGGGGGGGGGGGGGGCAGGTTGTACGGTGTGAGCATAACTGGCCAACAAGAATATTTTCATTCACTCCCGAACGGGTTAAAACCATCCGTACAAATTCCCAATTGTACATTTCTAGATTCGGCTGCAAACTCTGGATATGTCTTGTCAAATGATTTCCATGCGGGTGATTCTGTTGGATGGTCCATTTACCATCTTCTGCATTATCCAAGATTACTCGCTCCTTGTGCCACCGCATTTTATCCGCAGAAGCACTTGAAGCATACAATCTTTTCAAACGAGGTGCTAGAGGGAAGTACCACATTTTCTTATGTGGGAGATTTTTCTTCTGTCGTTTCTTTGCAGCCCCCTCCTTGTAACGCTTGTACCGTTCCTTACTACAGAACTTGCATTATATTAGATCTGCATCCTCCTTCCCAATAGATCATGCACATTTTCGGACAACAGTCTATGGTTACCACAGGCAACCCTAAACCCCGCATCTTTTTCTTCCCTTGGTAAAAGTTGGTGGGAACTAGGTTTTCTTCAGGAGAAAGGTCCGACATTACGTCAACCCATTCATTGAAGCTCCTTTCAAATTGCTGGCCATTAGCCTTACAACTCATTAGCCGAGCCAACAAAGATAACTTAGTGAGCTTACACCCCGGATAAACCGGCTACCTTGATGATTCTAACAAGTCAAAGAACACCTGATCCTCGGGATTCGGTGGTTCCTCCACCTCCACCTCGGTTTCAGGGTTAGTTGTGTCCATGAACTCTGCCCCTGCAGCATCATACACCATTTGTTCGACTCGAGCTCGAAT
Source organism: Plantago major (assembly GCA_026545765.1). Lineage (NCBI taxonomy): Eukaryota > Viridiplantae > Streptophyta > Magnoliopsida > Lamiales > Plantaginaceae > Plantago > Plantago major. The sequence continues at coordinate 55,144,341 of CM048843.1, forward strand.
ATCATCGCCTTCAGATGTACTTTGTTCCCCGACTTGTTCATTTTTTCTCTTCCTTCCACGCTGTCTGTATTGGTCATATGTATTGGACGGTGCTGCTTCCTCACCATGATGATTCCATACCTGATACGCAGGCAGGAATCCATTTTTCCTCAAGTGCTGGACTACCGCTGTAGGAGTCACGTATTGCTTGTTTCTGCACTGTTTCATTGCACAAGGGCACTTTATCAACCCATCCTTTACACAAGCCGGATTTGAGATTGCAAATGCAATGAAACCTTCAACCACTTTCAGAAAACTCGATTGAAATCTGCCATTTAGAGTACGACAATACATCCATGAACGATCGGTATTCATTGAATAATTAGATAATAACCTGACACATTTGAATTCATTAGATCGAGGTCTATCATTTACGATAATAAATCAATTTCAATCAATTGCTACGTAATATAAGTTATATTAGCTTCAACATCAATTGTTACGGCATTACATAATATAAGTTACATTAGCTTCAATTTTACCATAATGTTTGGTTTCATATATAAACTAATGATTACTAGTTATACAAGCCTAGAGACAGAACGGATTATCAAATGATTCTTTCTCTTGCAGCCCCCTCCTCATCACTTGTGACGCTCCGTACCACAGAACTTGCATTCCAACAGATCTACATCCTCCTCCCAATACACCATGCACATGTTCCGACAACCAAAAACGTACTCAATAGGCGGCCCCAAACCCCGCCTCTCCCTCCATTGGAGGTATGCAATGGACGGTGCTTCCTCACCGTGATGAATCCATACATGATACTCAGGCATGAATCCATAACGTCACAAGTGCTCGAATACTGCTGTAGGAGTCATAAATTGCTTGTTTCTGCAGGTTTTCAATGTGCAAGGACACTTTATCAACCCCCCAGTTGCACAAGCCGGACGTCCCATGGCAAACGAGATGAAACCTTTAACCCCTTCTACAAAACTCTAGAAACTCTGTCATTTTCTGACGAGAAGAAAATGCTTATCTTTTATGATAATGAATCAAAATCATTTTCTCAAAATGTGTTGTTTTGTTCAGGTTAGCATCTTGATGCATGTCGAAGCAACGTCTCATACATCCCTGCAATTTTCAAATGTGGACGAGTCCCAAAGGAGTAATGTTTCTATGAATTCACTGGAAGGGTTTGTAGACCCAAAATTTGGATGTGTATGGGAAATTTTTGTGAAGGAAGATATTCCTAAACTTGAGGAATATATGCAAAATCACTTTGTAAGTTTACTTCATCCTTTTACACTACATCTCCACTTCGAAATTTCCTATTCTTCTGGTATTGCATTCAGTTTTTTTTTTAATTAGTTTCATCTAGTTCTAGTACTTCCTTTCCGATAGAGCTGGGGTTAGTAGATGGTGTACAACTTCACGAAGTGTAAGCAACTCTATTTTGTTGTTCAATGGCATCAAATGTTAGACTCTATTATATTTAATTCTTTCGATTTTTACTATATGCAGAAAATGGCACAAGTTAGGTGTAAACAACTTATTATTGTTCTATAAATAGTATGTACCAGTTACTACTTGCTACATGTATCTGAACCCTGACATAACTAACAATAGCATTTTATTTTAGATAGTTCGAACTTGCATTAATATCAGAATAAGTTCACTTTTATACACTCAATGCTTGTATTGCCTTCCGTGTCCCTATGGTGTCAGAATCACCTAATTTACTTTACATATTCATTTTTAGCAGACGCCTCACTCCGTTTAACAAATGGTCTACTTGACAGCAGGAGATATAAGAAATTTGAAAAATGAATGTGGTTAGTTCATCTTGCCTGACTTGAGATTTCACGTCAATTTATTTTATGCTAAATATGTTCCTTATGTTATTACTTTTGCTTAGAGGGATTAGACCATGGACATTTCTCCAAAAATTAGGAGATGCAATTTTTCTACCTGCTGGGTGTTACTATCATTCACAGAACATAAAGGTTAAGTCTCGTACTTCAGGTTTTCTGGCAATCAATAAATTTTGCTAAATTACTTCCACACGCATGAACCTACGTGTGTGTCTCCATGTGCTTTATCTTTGGGGGTATCTACTTGCTCTTGATAAAATTACTTCAAGTTGTGAGCGTTTTATGTTCCATACTTCTGAGAACAGGTGTTGCAGTTAGATTTAACTGCAAACCTGAAACTTGGTTAGGTTATTCTATGTAACTCATATATATCAAAACTACATATAAGATTTATATGTAATTAGTCATCCATTTGCTAGTTGTACCTCTGGAGAAAATATTTTGAATTTAGGACCAATAGTATTCAATAGTAAAACAAATTGATAGAGAGCAAGTAGACAGTCAGTAATAACCCGAGAACAAAACCAAGAAATGGGAGCAAAGCTCAATGATCAATATGGTAATTGTTGTATATTTGAGAAGATGATAAGCTACTAGACCTTGGCCTATATTTACAGGTCCACAAGACAATCTATTGTAGGACTCTGAAAAGAATCAGGAAAAGGTCTATAATTATAAGTATAATAGGAAATAAACTAATTAATGAGTAATTAAATAGTACTTCCTACTTCTAGACTTTCATCTAAAATAAATTTAAGATTCTTCTTATTCCTATCATGGACATTATTTGATGTTTTACTTGATTTATTAATAACTCGTTCTTGCTTAAATCAACTTGTCTGGGCGCATTCCCCAATTTGGACTAGGAAGCTGTATCTGAATGATAAGCTCGTAATCTATCATGTACTTCTTTGTTTTCATTCATTAATCATATAACTTGTTCGTAAATTTCAAGGTATTTACCAATTATGGTTATTACTTATTACGTGTTATGTGGTATGACATTGATCAATTAAAGTTGGATGAGTGATGAAGGCTCTTTCCTTGAACAATAAGATGGGCTTTAATCAGCATCCATGTGAATGGAGCCAACTTTAAATGGGAGTGTCTGACTCTACCTGTTGCCTTCCATGGCCCCATCCCACAAATATACTAATTATTGGAGATTTAATTATGAATGACTAAATTCTACACCTCTTTACAAGTTGGAGAATTTAAAAAGATGTTTGGATTTTGGAATCTAGTCACTAATAGTATATTTAATTATGCCTGTCTCCACTTTGCCATACCTGTTTCTTGCTCATCTCACTTCTTGTAAAACTGTATTAAGATATTTACATTTGTGTGTTGTTCATAACGGACAGAGTTTCCAGAAGCTTGCTTTTATTTATTTTTAACTTGATTTATTTTGCAGCCATGCATTCATGTTGATGTTGACTTTACACTAGAACGTGTGTCTGGATGCAATCGTCAGAAATACATCAGTTTATTACTCACACTGGAACTGGAGATGAAGTTTCAACGAGGGTATATACATGGGTCCAAAGACAGAGTTTCATTGATGGTATATAAAAATGCTTCTTTTTTTTCTTTTTCCAGAGAACAACCTTCTTCATGTATTACTTGTTGGGTTGATATTGTTAGTGCCACAAATTTCTTGCAACATTCTGAAATCATTTAACTTATTATGTGTCTGAATGTCTTCCATAAAACAGATGTTAAAAAGGTATGTTTGGATCGGAGAGTAAGTCACGAAACCCATTGAAAAGGCTAATCAGTGAGTCATTTGAACAAAAAAAATACTATTCTTCCACAGTAGATATTGTATTTGTGTTCGATTGAGATCTCATTCGTACTCCATTCTGTATTCAGTTATTGTGATTTAGGTGAAGAGGTTATTATATGGTTGACATAACACAAAATTTGGAAAGGATGAGAGAATATATTGAAAGAGGCGCCAACATACATCTGCCGGAGAAAAAAAGAACCTTTATGGAGAACGGGGTTCACAAGTTGCTGAAATAAAGCGCAACCTGGAAATAAACTCAACTCGTTCTTTTGCGGCACTGAGATTTTTATGTTCTTTTAGGTTTCCGGTTTTAAATAGCCCAAGAACGAAGTGTGGGTTTAAGTAGAGTATTTTTTTTTAACTCATCAAAAGATGAGTTTGTCGATTAATATTTTTATTTAGGTGAGAACAATTTAAATGTTTTTGCATTTCTAAAATTACATGTTTTCATCCAGGTGAGTAATGAAGAAAAATAGAGGAAAAAAATATTGTATGCTGACCATGGTCATTTTAACGTTGTGAGATTTGTTCTACAATGGAGAATTCAAAAAAGTTGGAACTTTATGAATATATGTAGAGCTCCATAATTTTTTTAGTATTTTATGCAATTTCATCCCAAACAAATAGAACAAGGGAGCAATATTTGAATAACCATTAAGGCAGACCTGCATGTTGAAATTAAAATCCAACAAAATAAAATGTACGGAATGTTTGATATAACCAAACATGATCAAGCTAACATCAGTATCTGTGATCTTACAAAAAATGTTTAAATGTTGCTTATTGAAGGGAACAATCATACCTGAAACATTCCGTTCATACACGAGTCTACTTTACAATGAATTTTTAAATTAAGAAAACAGAATAAAAAATAATTATACCTGATAAAAACAATCATACCTGAAACATTCCATTTTTAAATGTGCCTTATTGAAGGGAACAATTATACCTGAAACATTCCGTTCACTATCATTTAACCTAAGGCTCTGCATGGTTTAAGAGATTCCAATGGAAAAGAAAATAATTTGGAGGAAAATTAAATATCTTGGGAAAATGTTGAAGGAAAACAAGCATTTTCGCTTGTTTCTGTTCTTTGGTAATTTTTAAGTTTTCCAGAAAAATTGACAGTTAATTTTGTTTGCAAAATTTTTCGTGAATTTCTTTTGGCTTGTTTGAACTTTTTTCTTAGTTTTTCTCTTGTTTTTCCTCTTTTTTTTTTTGCTAAAGTATCAATATTCAAATTTTCGAGTACAAAACCAAGGTCATTATTTGACCAACATATATTTTTTAATTACATACAAACAATGGAATTATTAAAACGAACCTTTAAATTAATTATAATAGGTGAAAAGAATTGGAAAATTGTAAGTATGCGTAATAAGATTGAATAGAGTATTGAGTAGCTAATTTCCTTTTGTGAAGGCGAACTATCGTAACGCTGCTTTTACTACTTCTTTACATACCGGGATATGTTAATGGAATAGTTATTTGACATAAATCGTGGTTATACAACTCTATACATCCTTCGTGGTGTGATGTTTTTACTGAGTGACACAGTAGTTCATTGAACTGAGTAGGGGTACTCGTGCCGACTGCGCCTTGGACACCATAGTATTATGCCCTGCTGTCGTTAGAGGTAATTGCGTAGGATTTTAACTAGGAAGTTGGGAGTAGCATATCATAGGGAGGTTGGGGAACCTTTACGCATGTCAACTATTGATTTACAACAAAAGAAAATTAGGGTTTACTGTGAACAGATAATTCTGTCTGAGATAAGAAACTGTTTACTTTTCTACAATGTTATTTGCTTGTTCCTATGCTAAGTATCCCTGGAGAACGACATACCAAGTCAACTTTCTACTATAAACTGTGGATTTGAGGAATTCCGACTTATAAATTTAATCTTGATTGTATTTGGAGATTGCAGGTTCTACAACGGAAAACGAGATCTCTGAGTGCAGACACAAATTAGGCGCCGCTGCCGGGGACACTTGACCGCTGAAGCAAGTTTCAATCGACCGAGATAAGTTGAAATCTTTCTTTCGCTTTTTAATTTACACGGTGTCTTTATAATACGTATAGCATAAACCCAAAAAAATCTGAAAATCTATGAGAATCTATCTCCACAGGAAAAAATCCAAAAAATATTTTCTTACCCGTATTAGTTTACTTCATTATTCAAAAAATTCAAAAAATATTTTCTTTCCAGCATTAGTTTACTTCCTTATCAAGAAAACCCAAAAATAAGTACTTTTAGATTTCTTTTTATTTTCTTTCTAGTATTATATATTCTTATCTGCAAGGGTTTGTCTGTTAGTTTTTATGCAAGGTAGGAGAAGTGCAGGAACACTAGTGGTACCGCTTAGAGACGACATAGACAAGCTTGCAAAGGAGAAGACTGTTTGCTACCATCATGGAAACAACTTGCAACACAAGTGCAAAAGGAAACAACAATGACATTCCATCTGGGAATGTCGCAATTTCTAAACTAGAGCAACTGCTCAGGATTCGACTGGATATCCAAGCTGAGAGGGAAGAGCTGGAATAGGAGAGGCTAAGGATAGCCGAGGAGAGATTGAGGTTAGATGAGAACCAGAGAAGGGATAACTACACAAGGGTGGAACTGGTGGACGAAGACGACAGACCCATGCGCGACTATATGTTATGCGAAGGCTTACACCGCATGCCTCAAGCATCTATCTGGAAAGGATTGCAAAGGAGTGTGATCTGAAAGGAACTCATCTAAACCAGCTACCACACTTCTACGGGAACGCAACTGAAGACCCGATGCACTTTATGTGGGAGTTCTACGCAATAGTTGGAGGTATACCACTAAATGGGCTCACGGAATGTCAACTCAGAAGGAGAGTCTTCCCTAGCTGCCTTAAGGACAAGGCGAAGAACCGGCTTATCTCACTACAACCAGACAGTTTGACTATATGGGATGAGGTCTTCAACAAGTTTATGCTCAGATACTTCCCTATGCGGAGGTGTTGAGATGCTTGCCTGTTAAGCATCATAGTTACCTGCAGGGACTTGGTTGCCTGGACATTAAACTAGAGCAACTGCTCAGGATTCGAATGGATATCCAAGCTGAGAGGGAAGAGCTGGAACAGGAGAGGCTAAGGATAGCCGAGGAGAGATTGAGGTTAGATGAGAACCAGAGAAGGGATAACTACACAACGGTGGAACTGGTGGACGAAGACGACAGACCCATGCGCGACTATATGTTATGCGAAGGCTTACACCGCATGCCTCAAGCATCTATCTGGAAAGGATTGCAAAGGAGTGAGATCTGAAAGGAACTCATCTAAACCAGCTACCACACTTCTATGGGAACGCAACTGAAGACCCGATGCACTTTATGTGGGAGTTCTACGCAATAGTTGGAGGTATACCACTAAATGGGCTCACGGAATGTCAACTCAGAAGGAGAGTCTTCCCTAGCTGCCTTAAGGACAAGGCGAAGAACCGGCTTATCTCACTACAATCAGACAGTTTGACTATATGGGATGAGGTCTTCAACAAGTTTATGCTCAGATACTTCCCTATGCGGAGGTGTTGAGATGCTTGCCTGTTAAGCATCATAGTTACCTGCAGGGACTTGGTTGCCTGGACATTAATGTGAAAAGACTCACGATGTGTGTCACCTATGGTCCCAATGGAGAGGTTTCACAAGGGGGCGCCTTAATTGAGCTTCAACATACTTTGTCGGATAGGGTAATCATTCCTACTCAAATTTCTGACGTAAATGTGTTTGAAAATTAACACTGACAATGTTGTTTAATATTGAACATGATACTCAGGAACAAAATTCTCTCTAACTATATTGGGATTTGGGAGTACACATAGTATTTAATGTGTTTAATATCTTTGTTACAATGTGCTCTATATTCATCCAAATTTGAAATGACCGACTCGATGAATAAAGCTTGTAATATTGAATCTTATTTTTACCAAAAATATAAATGACTATTGCATAATCAACATGTTCTCATTTCACAACTGTTTAGTTTTCATTATTTTGTTAATTGAACTCTAGAAGATAAGCTTAAAAATTCTCAAAATCTCATATTTCACAAAAAACTATTACTTATTCAGAGATATCTATTGATCAAAGGGTTGAAGAGACATTAGGATTCCTTCCTTTATTATCTTCTGCAAAGTTCATGTACTTTTTTGTTTAGATATTAATTAACATGTATATTTTCTTGCGTAGAACTATGGTATATCTATTATCCGTCTTGTCTAATTTGCATTAATTTTACTCTCTCTTGTTGGCCCTTAGTATTGTAGCGTTGTATATGTGTTGCTCGTGTAACCAACCATCACTTGTCAGTTGTCATTGGGGATTCTTTCACCTGGCAACATGTGGATATACACTCAATCATTTGTAGTTTCATGAGATGCAAAAAGGAAAGTAAAATTTGATGGTAAAATCACTTATGAAAAATCAACTTAGGGTTCGAATTAATAAAAGATATTTCGGTAACCTATAACTCATGAAGTGAACTTCTATAAATGGGAGGATCAATGGGGATGTGACCTTTTGTTCAAAAGGGCATCCTCTGTGGGGTTGGTGCCTGTTAGGTGTGTGCGTGTAAGGTAAATAAGTAAATAACGAAGCTCTTTACGTGAATCAAATCCATACATGTAATATATTTTTTAGCCATGTCGTAATTTGATCTATTAAATAATATTTTCCATATGACTGGTTTTAAAGTAACTTTCTTTGGTTATTTACTTTTAAGATCTCTTTGTCATAGCATTGTACATCATGCAATTCTACTTTATATACGTAAAGCTTGGTGAAATTGTACAGAATGAGTTAGTCTTTTGGAAATAATAGAATTAGGGGGCGGGGGTGGCTAATTGTATAGTTAATCATATCAAATAAACTTTTAATGCTATTTAATCATAGTAAGCTATCCTTCCCAATACAGTACATATATTATGTTGTCGTGTATTGCCTGATTTATTATGTGTTCGTTAATTTCAAATAGATGTCTGAACACTATCACTCGTCGAAAACATTACGAGTTCGATGAACTCATGCAATTGCTCCCGCTCTCTCTCACACACTCAAGTTACGTGGGCAAAGCATTTTGTTTTAGCTAATTCTATACAAGTCTATTCTCTTGTACGTCGTATTTTCTTATTATTTGTCCAGTTCTTCTTCTAGGTCATGTTGATTTTTTGATGGTCTTTAAAACAATGTATATATTTTAGACTCCAATTATGTCCTATATATGATACACCTTTCAGTTGAGAACTTTTGCAAATTTTGAGTCCGTGGTACTAAGGATTATGGGATCTTGTAAAGTGCTACTTAACTTCATACATTAGAACTCCTTGAATGAATGGCTACGCTTAATCATATATGGTAAATTTTTCCTGTGACCACTACAAAAAATACACTGTTTAGCGACGGATAAATCCGTTGCTAAACAGTGCCGATCCGTTGCCCCAGCTGGGGCGACGGATAGTAATTTCGTCGCCCCACTAGGCCTTTGACGACGGATAGATAATCCGTCGTCCAATTCTCGACGGACTGGACGACTTTTTTTTTTTTTAAATCAATTATTGGCGACGGATAGAATCTATCCGTCGCCAAAATGGTACGACAGATAGAATCTATCCGTCGTCCCATATAGTGACGGATAGAGATGGGACGACGGATAGAAGATATCCGTCGTTATATTTGGCGACGGATAGATTCTATCCGTCGCCAAATATATTATTGAAATTAGTGACGGAATCTGGAATTCCGTCACTAATCCGTCACTATTTATTCCGTCACTGTTAATCCGTCACTATCTATCCGTCACTATTTATTTCATATTAATCCCTGTTTTTCATAGTTCACCTATTTAATCAATATAATGTTCGATAATAAATCAATAATACGGAAAATATGTCAATAAATGATAAATAATATAAAGTAATATCCGGAGCAGGAGAAATTATCCGAACAAGTGTAAATATAATAAATCCGAACGTACATATACATAACTAGCTACCAGACGGGGTGAATTGGGCGAACCGGACATGAATCGCTCCATTCAGAATCAAGGCGCCGTTCTCCTCCCTTCGTTCTCTGTCGCGGCGCTCCATCTCGTCCCTTTGTTGCTCAATCTCTTGAGTTAGCCGAGCAACCTGTTCCCGGACCTGCGACTGCACCATTTCCGAGACCTGGTCCTGTGTGTAAACCGGACGTCTAGACTGCTGGGATGATGATGAGGAGCACCCCAGACTAGCCAAGCTCAAACCGAGCTCCCGAGTCCATATATTCGTCCTTTGTTGTCCAGTTTGTTGACCTCTAGGAAGATGTTGTCAACTTATTCAGTTGACAACACATCACCCGTCTCCTCCTCCTGCCTCGCCACCTGAGCATCAACCTCAGCCTGAAATCGTAAATAGCAGATATCATGATCAGTTACTGTTTTTCAGAAATAACTTGTAATAGTGTACAAATATGAAATTTAAGCAACATAAACATACCGCAATAGACGAGGCCCGACAGTCGGTCCATACCCCGCCCTTCTGCTTGGCCTTCTTGAAGATGTCATACTTGGATGTGACCTCCCCCGTGCGATCTGAACAACATATATAGTCAACAATTTATCATCTCACAATTAAGTAATCAGAGACACAATACATACATGTAATGCTAGATTGATAAAAAAACATATATATACATAACGATTGGTAATAATCAGTGACAGTAGATCGCCTCCCAAGGTGGTGAACGGCCCTCCCTGCCGCATCAGACTGAGACGCCCGGTTCTGTCTGTTGATGTAGGCAATGTCCTAGACATCAACCTGTGGAGGCATTTGGCCAACCCGATCCCAAATGGCCTTCCAAGTACAGACCATATCCCTGTACAGTTTAGATCCCACAGTCTCGTAAACACGCCAGATCTGTGGGATCAAGTTGCTGGGAATGAAGTACTCCTTCTACATTCCCAATTTCATACAACATCCAAAGTCAATACATATATAACGTCACCATGTTACATCAATTTAATAAGATAAAACAACATCACAGATATGGTGACTAACATATCACCCAAATAAAGTGGCTAACATACCACCCACATATAGTGGCTAACATACCACTCACATTGTCCTAAATTTTACTAACACAATGGTGACTAACATATCACCCAAATAAAGTGGCTAACATACCACTCACATATAGTGGCTAACATACCATTCACATTGTCCTAAATTTTACTAACACAATGGTGACTAACATATCACCCAAATAAAGTGGCGAACATACCACTCATATATAGTGGCTAACATACCACTCACATTGTCCTAAATTTTACTAACACAATGGTGACTAACATATCACCCAAACAAAGTGGCTAACATACCACTCACATATAGTGGCTAACATACCATTCACATTGTCCTAAATTTTACTAACAGAATGGTGACTAACATATCACCCAAATAAAGTGGCTAACATACCACTCACATACAGTGGCTAACATACCACTCATATTAAAACGATTATAATTACAAACAAAGGAATGTCATATTTTAACTTACCCTCAGCTCATCGAAGTACTCGGCCCTCATGCGGTCCGAGATGTGAGACCAACACTCACCACCCTGCCCTGGTGGCTCTCTCCTGCTCCGGAAGATGTCACCTAGTTTGTTGTGGACCTCCCGAGGCCATAAACTGTTGTCAATGTATAAGATACAAGAAACAAATATATATTACTTTAGTACAACAATTTATACTTGTCAACTATCATAAGTTATGTTTTACATATTTAAGAAGAATGTATAATACTTACTTGGCAGGACCAGCAGGAAAAATCACAGGCAAGCCGTTCCACGTGACGTTGGGATGATGTGGATCGAACACGAGGTAGGGACAATCGTCATGGTCGCCCTCCTGTATGTGTCTGTGCTGACTGGTAGAGCCCCGGCTGCTCTCTCCTGCTGGGGGGTCTCAGGAATCCGAGACCTGCTGCCCTGACTACCAGAGCCCTCCCCCCTCTGACCCTGTCCCCGACCCAGCACTATCATGCGGCTGGCTGTGTGTGGGGGGCGATAGGTGCGTGGTCTCTGTCGCGGCATCTGCAAAAACATGTAACAAATACAATAAAATGTGTTAGTACCAGTTATAATACAGAACAAATTATAATAACACATATAATTACTCAAGTGTTATCAACTACTAACTAGTTATAATACACATAATATACCGTTATCGCCGTCCTCTAAGTCTACATATTGATCGTCGTGCAGATCAAACAACTCATCATCTGCTTCTATGGGATTTTCTGCTTGTTTATCGACATCATCTTGTTGGTACGAGTTAGTAATTGAGTCGTCTTTCTAAATGTACTGCACTTTCGAGCAAGCACGAATAGGTACCGCAGCTAACCATTCCGCCTTATCGCGTTTTCTGCTTGGATATTCAAGAAACACCACTTGTCGTGCTTGAGTCGCCAGAATAAATGGTTCATACTTGGTTCGGTACCTCTTCTTTTGGTTCACATCAACCATTTCATACTACTCGTTCTTCCTCGTACCTCCTGGATTAGGATCATACCACTCAACATCAAACAAGAAGGTTCAATTCAATGGCAAGCCGGAATATTCAATCCTCACTATTCGTTTTAGCTTGCCATGGAAATCAAACAAAGCAGCATCTCCATAATCTTCTGCACCCTTAACACACACCCCGGAGTTGCTTGTCGCCATGGCCGTGTTACATTCAGTCGTGTGGAACCTAAGGCCATTGACTATATAACCTGGGAATGTGTAGACCTTTTTGAATGGCCCTTCTGCGAGAGCCTTTAAGTATATGCATGTGACGTTGTTAATAGGATTCCGGACATACTCTCAGAACCAACTGAAATGCAGGGAATTTTTGAGTCAAGTAGTTCCTCTAGTGTATCCTCTGTCATCTGAGGATTTTCTTCCAAACAACGCTTTTTGAAAAAACTGCAAACATTGATTCGATGATAAGTCTATAATTGAAGTAGAGACTTACGTAGCTATATTAAAATTTAAAGAAAGTGTTGCTCACCTCGCAAATAGTATCATATACGGGTCAACCTCAGCACAATTCGTGAGGACATAATATTGAGCTGCTTTCAACTCTTTATCCGTAAGATATTCTTTCTTAGCTGCACCAAGAGGTCTCCCTGATACCCTGAAGACAGATAGGAAAAACTCATCATCCGCTTGAACTTCGAATGTGTCTGCTTTTCGAACGGCCTTGATGTCTTCGTAGGGACGTGTTCATCAAAGTAATACGAGCAGAAGGTTGCAGTTTCCTCTCGAATGTAGGCATTTGCAATCGAAACTTCAGGTTTACCTTTGTTGTTGACATACTTCTTCAATTTCCCTAAGTACCTCTCGAATGGATACATCCATCGATACTGAACCGGTCCAGCAAGTCTCGCTTCATGTGGAAGGTGAACCGGCAAGTGCTCCATAGAATCAAACCAGCTCGGTGGAAAGATACGCTCGAGCTTGCATAGAATCAATGGTATGTTCCTTTCAAGATTTTCCAACACTTTGTCATGAACCACCCTTGTGCCTAAATTTTTGAAAAATAAGCTCAACTCGGTGATAGCAGTCCATACATGTTTCGGTAGCAGCTCTCGAAATGCTACCGGGATAAGCCTCTCCATGAACACATGACAGTTGTGGCTCTTCATCCCATAAACCTTTGTCTTCTTCAAATCCACACACTTCTCTAAATTTGAGGCGTAATTATCTGGGAAACTCAATGTCCTCACCCAAGCAAACAAAACTGACCTAGAAGCGTTGTCAATTGTGTATCATGCTTTCGGCCACTTACCATTCTCATCATTCTTTGTCAACTCAGGCCTTTTACACCACGTAGACAACTCGGCTCTAGACTTCGCATGGTCCTTTGTTTTTCCCTCAATGTTGCAAAGTGTATTGAATAAGTTCTCGAACACGTTCTTCTCAATGTGCATGAAATCTAAGTTGTGACGGATAAGAAGACTGCTCCAATAAGGCAAGTCCCAGAAGATGCTTCTCTTCCTCCAACCACATTTTTACCAATTTTCTCGTTATGCTTCATCCACCCAAGTTCAGTCACCTTCATCGACTAACCTATCAATCTCCGCAAGAATTTGTGCACCAGTAAGTCTTGTCGGGGCTTTTTTGTTGACGACTTTATTTTTCAAGAATTGATCCTTGTTCTTCCTGAACGGATGGTCACTTTCTAGCAACCTACGATGACAATCAAACCAACAAAATTTTCCACTACCCTTCGCCTAAATGCATACAGATCCTCCAAGCAATGTGGACATGCATATTTCCCTGCGGTTTTCCTTCCAGATAGCATGGAGTACGCAGGAAAGTCACTCACGGTCCAAAGAAGAGCTGCTCTCAAGGTGAAGTTCTTTTTGGTCGAGACATCATATACAGGGATACCATCCGTCCACAACTCAATCAGCTCCTTGATTAGGGGTTGCAAGAAAACATCAAACGTCAGTCCAAAATCTTTCGGCCCAGGCACCAACGCAGTCAGAAACATGAATGGCTCCTTCATGCACTCACCGGGGCAGTTATGTGTGAGCATAACTGGCCAACAAGAGTATTTTCATTCACTCCCGAACGGGTTCAAACCATCCGTAAAAAGTCCCAATTGTACATTTCTAGATTCGGCTGCAAACTCTGGATATGTCTTGTCAAACGATTTCCATGCGGGTGAGTCTGCTGGATGGTCCATTTACCATCTTCTGCATTATCCGAGATTACTCGCTCCTTGTGCCACCGCATTTTATCCGCAGAAGCACTTGAAGCATACAATCTTTTCAAACGAGGTGCTAGAGGGAAGTACCAAATTTTCTTATGTGGGAGATTTTTCTTCTGTCATTTCTTTGCAGCCCCCTCCTTGTAACGCTTGTACCGTTCCTTACCACAAAACTTACATTGTATTAGATTTGCATCCTCCTCCCTATAGATCATGCACATTTTCGGACACTTACTTTACATATTCATTTTTAGCAGACGCCTCACTCCGTTTAACAAATGGTCTACTTGACAGCAGGAGATATAAGAAATTTGAAAAATGAATGTGGTTAGATCATCTTGCCTGACTTGAGATTTCACGTCAATTTATTTTATGCTAAATATGTTCCTTATGTTATTACTTTTGCTTACAGGGATTAGACCATGGACATTTCTCGAAAAATTAGGAGATGCAATTTTTCTACCTGCTGGGTGTTACTATCATTCACAGAACATAAAGGTTAAGTCTCGTACTTCAGGTTTTCTGGCAATCAATAAATTTTGCTAAATTACTTCCACACGCATGAACCTACGTGTGTGTCTCCATGTGCTTTATGTTTGTGGGTATCTACTTGCTCTTGATAAAATTACTTCAAGTTGTGAGCGTTTTATGTTCCATACTTCTGAGAACAGGTGTTGCAGTTAGATTTAACTGCAAACCTGAAACTTGGTTAGGTTATTCTATGTAACTCATATATCTCAAAACTACATATAAGATATATATGTAATTAGTCATCCATTTGCTAGTTGTACCTCTGGAGAAAATATTTTGAATTTAGAACCAATAGTATTCAATAGTAAAACAAACTGATAGAGAGCAAGTAGACAGTCAGTAATAACCCGAGAACAAAACCAAGAAATGGGAGCAAAGCTCAATGATCAATATGGTAATAGTTGTATATTTGAGAAGATGATAAGCTACTAGACCTTGGCATGTATTTACAGGTCCACAAGACAATCTATTGTAGGACTCTGAAAAGAATCAGGAAAAGGACTATAATTATAAGTATAATAGGAAATAAACTAATTAATGAGTAATTAAATAGTACTTCCTACTTCTAGACTTTCATCTAAAATAAATTTAAGATTCTTCTTATTCCTATCATGGACATTATTTGATGTTTTAATTGATTTATTAATAACTCGTTCTTGCTTAAATCAACTTGTCTGGGCGCATTCCCCAATTTGGACTAGGAAGCTGTATCTGAATGATAAGCTCGTAATCTATCATGTACTTCTTTGTTTTCATTCATTAATCATATAACTTGTTCGTATATTTCAAGGTATTTACCAATTATGATTATTACTTATTACGTGTTATGTGGTATGACATTGATCAATTAAAGTTGGAGTGAGTGATGAAGGCTCTTTCCTTGAACAATAAGATGGGCTTTAATCAGCATCCATGTGAATGGAGCCAACTTTAAATGGGAGTGTTTGACTCTACCTGTTGCCTTCCATGGCCCCATCCCACAAATATTCTAATTATTGGAGATTTAATTATGAATGACTAAATTCTACACCTCTTTACAAGTTGGAGAATTTAAAAAGATGTTTGGATTTCGGAATCTAGTCACTAATAGTATATTTAATTATGCCTGTCTCCACTTTGCCATACCTGTTTCTTGCTCATCTCACTACTTGTAAAACTGTATTAAGATATTTACATTTGTGTGTTGTTCATAACGGACAGAGTTTCCAGAAGCTTGCTTTTATTTATTTTTAACTTGATGTTGACTTCCACTAGAACGTGTGTCTGGATGCAATCGTCAGAAATACATCAGTTTATTACTCACACTGGAACTGGAGATGAAGTTTCAACGAGGGTATATACATGGGACCAAAGACAGAGTTTCATTGATGGTATATAAAAATGCTTCTTTTTTTTCTTTTTCCAGAGAACAACCTTCTTCATGTATTACTTGTTGGGTTGATATTGTTAGTGCCACAAATTTCTTGCAACATTCTGATATCATTTAACTTATTATGTGTCTGAATGTCTGCCATAAAACAGATGTTAAAAAGGTATGTTTGGATCGGAGAGTAAGTCACGAAACCCATTGAAAAGGCTAATCAGTGAGTCATTTGAACAAAAAAAAAAATACTATTCTTCCACAGTAGATATTGTACTTGTGTTCGATTGAGATCTCATTCGTACTCCATTCTGTATTCAGTTATTGTGATTTAGGTGAAGAGGTTATTATATGGTTGACATAACACAAAATTTGGAAAGGATGAGAGAATATATTGAAAGAGGCGCCAACATACATCTGCCGGAGTAAAAAAGAACCTTTATGGAGAACGGGGTTCACAAGTTGCTGAAATAAAGCGCTACCTGGAAATAAACTCAACTCGTTCTTTTGCGGCACTGAGATTTTTATGTTCTTTTAGGTTTCCGGTTTTAAATAGGCCAAGAACGAAGTGTGGGTTTAAGTAGAGTATTTTTTTTAACTCATCAAAAGATGAGTTTGTCGATTAATATTTTTATGTAGGTGAGAGCAATTTAAATGTTTTTGCATTTCTAAAATTACATGTTTTCATCCAGGTGAGTAATGAAGAAAAATAGAGGAAAAAAATATTGTATGCTGACCATGGTCATTTCAACGTTGTGAGATTTGTTCTACAATGGAGAATTCAAAAAAGTTGGAACTTTATGAATATATGTAGAGCTCTATAATTTTTTTGGTATTTTATGCAGTTTCATCCCAAAAAAATAGAACAAGGAAGCAATATTTGAATAACCATTAAGGCAGACCTGCATGTTGAAATTAAAATCCAACAAAATAAAATGTACGGAATGTTTGATATAACCAAACATGATCAAGCTAACATCAGTATCTGTGATCTTACAAAAAATGTTTAAATGTTGCTTATTGAAGGGAACAATCATACCTGAAACATTCCGTTCATACACGAGCCTACTTTACAATGAATTTTTAAATTAACAAAACAGAATAAAAAATAATTATACCTGATAAAAACAATCATACCTGAAACATTCCATTTTTAAATGTGCCTTATTGAAGGGAACAATTATACCTGAAATATTCCGTTCACTATCATTTAACCTAAGGCTCTGCATGGTTTAAGGGATTCCAATGGAAAAGAAAATAATTTGGAGGAAATTAAATATCTTGGGAAAATGTTGAAGGAAAACAAGCATTTTCACTTGTTTCTGTTGTTTGGTAATTTTTAAGTTTTCCAGAAAAATTGATAGTTAATTTTGTTTGCAAAATTTTTCATGAATTTCTTTTGGCTTGTTTGAACTTTTTTCTTAGTTTTTCTCTTGTTTTTCCTCTTTTGTTTTTTTGCTAAAGTATCAATATTCAAATTTTCGAGTACAAAACCAAGGTCATTATTTGACCAACATATATTTTTTAATTACATACAAACAATGGAATTATTAAAACGAACCTTTAAATTAATTATAATAGGTGAAAAGAATTGGAAAATTGTAAGTATGCGTAATAAGATTGAATAGAGTAATGAGTAGCTAATTTCCTATTGTGAAGGCGAACTGTCGTAACGCTGCTTTTACTACTTCTTTACATACCGGGAAATGTTAATGTAATAGTTATTTGACATAAATCGTGGTTATACAACTCTATACATCATTCGTGGTGTGATGTTTCTACTAAGTGACACAGTAGTTTCATTGAACTGAGTAGGGGTACTCGTGCCGACTGCGCCTTGGACACCATAGTATTATGCCCTGCTGTCGTTAGAGGTAATTGCGTAGGATTTTAACTAGGAAGTTGGGAGTAGCATAGCATAGGGAGGTTGGGGAACCTTTACGCATGTCAACTATTGATTTACAACAAAAGCAAATTCTGTCTGAGATAAGAAACTGTTTACTTTTCTACAATGTTATTTGCTTGTTCCTATGCTAAGTATCCCTGGAGAACGACATCCCAAGTCAACTTTCTGCTATAAACTGTGGATTTGAGGAATTCCGACTTATAAATTTAATCTTGATTGTATTTGGAGATTGTAGGTTCTACAATGGAAAACGAGATCTCTGAGTGCACACCAAAATTAGGCGCCGCTGCCAGGGACACTTGACCACTGAAGCAAGTTTCAATCGACCGAGATAAGTTGAAATCTTTATTTTGCTTTTTAATTTACACGATGTCTTTATAATACGTATAGCATAAACCCAAAAAAATCTGAAAATCTATGAGAATCTATCTCCACAGGAAAAAATCCAAAAAATATTTTCTTACCCGTATTAGTTTACTTCATTATTCAAAAAATTCAAAAAATATTTTCTTTCTTGCATTAGTTTACTTCCTTATCAAGAAAAACCAAAAATAATTACTTTTAGATTTCTTTTTATTTTCTTTCTAGTATTATATATTCTTATCTGCAAGGGTTTGTCTGTTAGTTTTTATGCAAGGTAGGAGAAGTGCAGGAACACTAGTGGTACCGCTTAGAGACGACATAGACAAGCTTGCAAAGGAGAAGACTGTTTGCTACCATCTTGGAAACAACTTGCAGCACAAGTGCAGAAGGAAACAACAACGACATTCCATCTGGGAATGTCGCAATTTCTAAACTAGAGCAACTGCTCAGGATTCGACTGGATATCCAAGCTGAGAGGGAAGAGCTAGAACATGAGATTGTGGTTAGATGAGAACCAGGGAAGGGATAACTACACAAGGGTGGAACTGGTGGACGAAGACGACAAACCCATGCGCGACTATATGTTATGCGAAGGCTTACACCGCATGCCTCAAGCATCTATCTGGAAAGGATTGCAAAGGAGTGTGATCTGAAAGGAACTCATCTAAACCAGCTACCACACTTCTACGGGAACGCATCTGAAGACCCGATTCACTTTATGTGGGAGTTCTACGCAATAGTTGGAGGTATACCACTAAATGGGCTCACGGAATGTTAACTCAGAAGGAGAGTCTTCCCTAGCTGCCTTAAGGACAAGGCGAAGAACCGGCTTATCTCACTACAACCAGACAGTTTGACTATATGGGATGAGGTCTTCAACAAGTTTATGCTCAGATACTTCCCATTGAAGAAGAAATCCGATATGAAGAGCCAGATACAGAACTTCAACCAATTTGACGAAGAAACCTTCCGTGAGGCATGGGAGAGATACAAGGATCTACTTGACAAATGCCCTCTGCATTCTAATCACTACTGGAATTTGGCATTTTTAGTGTGAAAAATAACTCACACCATAGGCTAAAATGTTCACACTAAAACTATTTGGTGTCAAAACATGAACACTAGTGTTTGACACCAAAACCCTTGATACTAAAGAGGCTTTGGTGTGAATATATACAAAATCACACTAATATTTCACACCAATGCAAACATTGGTGTAAAAAAAGATCCACACGAAAGTAAATCTGACAATTACTATTTTATTGCTTGTGAAGTGAGTCGTTTCATGTCCACTTTTATTTTCCATTTACAGATTTATTGAAAAGATTAATATTTTTTAATTTTGAATTTCTATATTTCATATTTTCATATTAAATGAAAACAATAATATTTTCAATTTCAAATTTATATATATATATATATATATATATTAAAAGTGGTGGTCTATCTCAAAGGAGAAGCATGTCACAAAGATAAAAATCCTATGTGAAAAATTCTAGCAAAAGATAATTAATTTTTTAATCCTCCTATTTACATGGCAACTTCTACCTCAAAATAATGAATTACAAATTCAACTTATTTCAGGTTCTAAAAACCTTTTTTTTTTCCTTCTTGCAATCCTATTATAAGTAATTTGTTATTGAATAAAATAAAAGTAGTTGTTTTCTATTTGTATATCCATTTGTGTTGACTCACGTAAATGTGGTTGAAGATGTAGCAATTGAAACCAATAAAATAGGATATTAATTAAAATATACAATCACTCAATTCTATTTTAAGCAGATGGGGGTATTAATGATAAGATTTTATCAAAACAGAAAAGGCCATGGAATGGCAAAAGGAGTATTAAATTAAGATAATATTCCAAAAAAAAAAAAAAAAAGAAGAAGCAATTACATATCTTAAATTATCTACTTGAATGGTTCCATGCTAAAATTATACAAACGTCCAACCATTATCAGCGCTTTAATGCTATCATTCAAATTGAAAATTAATTTTCTAAATATCTAATCTATTACAATTTTTATGAAATTTCAAATAGTTTCAACATTCAAATCTACACTTTATATACTTTAATCTTCACGCAGTCCAGATCCAAAACAAACTCACTGCTCGAACTCACTCAGAATTTGACAAAATTACCAAATTTGCAACCGATTCTTTCTTTCACCTCCATGTCAAACATGCTACCACTAAGAAGATGAATTCCAGATAAAAAACAAAGCTATCAATTGATATAATCATTAGCATTATGGAGAAGATTGCATAGCATTCACCAAAGCATTGGGCCAATTATGCTACGAGGTTTTTTTTTTTAATATCGTTTCTTTTGCTCTATGATTAAGATTGTGTTGGTAACAGTTAAATATCCTCTTTACCAACGTGCAATCCCGTTGCAGATTTCTAAGCTTTCTCTATGCATTTTAAATATTAAACGTATATAAATTTACATATAGTTGTATGCTTTTCATCAAGAAGCTTGGAATGAATCAAGCCATACTCAAACATGATACGACTTCATGCATATCCGTCAATATCCAAAAATCATGCTGGACAAGCGTTTTCAAGCATAAAATTTAGAATCAATATTGTGGAAATCCATGGTTATTGATGCGCTCAAAATTAATACTTGTAAAATAACACAAGTAGTAAAGCGGTTTTCGTAGTACAACAATGCTTAAACCACAGGGTTGTTATCTCGAGGAATTGATTAAGCTAGTTCTAAGGTTAGGCTCAAGGTGTAAGTTGTAAACAAATTGTTGGTCCAAATAACGGCAAAGGAAAAGACTGGGGGGGGGGGGGGTGAATAGTCTTTTACAACTTTTGTCGATAAACACAATTTCTCAGATATCTGGGAAGATATCTGATAAATAATTTCAGAGAGCGGAAGAATTTTCTGTGATAAGTGCACGTGCTCAAAAAGATATGTGTAAATACTCAGCAAGGTAAATAAAGCAAGTAATAAATTTCAGAAAGTAAATAACACAGATCTTTATAGTGGTATCTGAGGGTGGCGTAATCCCTCAACTAATACACTCGCCCTTTCTCACGACTTGAAATTCACTAAGATAGATATTGAGTTCTCCTTACAATAAACATATCCCTTGATTTCCTTTTACACTAGGTTCCCAACCAAGTGTTCCCCTTGAGTTATTCCCCGGCTTTCTCAACCAAGTACTTCCAGTACTCAAAAACCTTTGAGCTATTCCTTAGTTTCCCAAACTAAGTACTTCCTATGCTCAGTAACCTTGGAGTTATTCCTTAGTTTCCCAAACTAAGTACTTCCTGTACTCCACGCCGTTTAAGGTGTTGGTTAAGGTAGTTTGTCAGGTGAGTAGTCTTTCTAACTTTCTCAGTTATGTAAGAATACTCTATAGAACAAGAATCACTTAACACACTTCACAATGTGTGGTGATATGTTCTTTACTGACCCAAGTCTATGTTAAATGTTCTAGAGAATGAAACTTAGATACTTGATCTTTTGATTCAACTACTTCACATACAGCAATGCTTGTTAAGGATCAGGACACTTAGAACTTTCGTGCTACTTAGAATTCAAGAGCTTAGTCGCAACTGTAAGCTAAAGAGTAAGTAGGTTGCATGCTTGTATGCTTGAAAGAATGAGTTCGTAGATGTAAGTTCTTGGTGTGTTCAATGTATGTTTAAGCATTCTAAGTGTTGATATTTATAGTTGAAAATCATGCCGTTTGAATAGTATCTGTTAGGCTTAATGAAATTCAAACTATTGATATCTGTAAATAGTACTGTAGAAGACGTTGTCTCTTTTCAGAGATTTCCTCTTTTGTTCAGATGTCTCTGTCTGCGCATTTATTGCATTGTACTATTTTTGTCCTGTAGTGCCAATGGAACTATGCATGCTTTCTGAAGCATGGCATGTCCCTTTCTAGAGACCTTCACATCTTCAGATACCTGTTGAAATATTGTTTTCCAGAAACATAGTTTTATCCAGGGTATCTGAGTGTAGATATTTGTGGGCACTTTTCCTCGTTCAGAAACCTTGTGTACTCAGATGTCTTTTGCAAAACTTGTTTATTGAAAAACACTTGTTTATTCAAGATATCTGGAAATAGGTATCTGATGATCTTCGTCTTCAGCAATCTTGTGCAGTCTTCAAAACTTCAAAATTTGTTGAACTCTCCTACTTGATGCCTTCTTCTTGGTCTTCTTCAAAGATATAAAAATTACATTCAGAGACCTAACATCCTATACAAGATTTGCTAGACTAACATACTTAGTGATTTTCCTCTTTTACAGCGTTCAAGAGTACTAACCACCTTTCTGAGCTAAGATAAGTCATTAGATTGCTGATCAAAATCTAAACAGATATTCCTAACAAATTTTCCCCTTTTTGATCAGTCAACGATGACTATATTTAAAACCTATTACAACTTGGAAGAGGGAGCAATCTAACACTTAATCATTTCTTATGATCTTTTCAGTTCATTTTAATTAAGTGCAGAAAGTAAACATCAACCAAATCACAAGGTGTGATCTTTGCTGACAAGTTATCTTTTTATAGATTGATATCTGAGAGTAGGTTCATCAGATATGTTACAAGTAAAGTTTACAGATAACTTTTACAATGTCAAAACAATAAAGCACAATCAGCAAGATACAAAAATACATTGTTAACTAGGACAACAGGAGTAACCAAGCTCCAAGTAAACATCCTAATTAACCTGTCTTCAAGTCTCCAAATCTTCAGCAGCTCCAAGGATCAATTTGCATACTCCCTATCTCCAAATCTTTTGATATCATCTGAGTAGTCAAAGAGAAAGGTTCTGACCAACATCTCAGTGTCTCTGGCATAACCACATACTTGTTTGTATGATTTGGTGGGATTCTTCTTGGCAAAGTGTTTGACCCATAAATACTTTTTCCATTTCCAGGCATGCTCAATTCTGATATCTGATAGCTTGAAGTAATCATATATGATCCTCAGATATCTTATATCACCCTTGTATTGATCTCCAGTCATGCAGAATGACTCAAAGGGTTCCACAGCAATTCTTGGCCTTGTGCCTGTTCCAGTGAGGTTTGGGACTCTATGCACATCATCATGTTTTCCATAAGGGCATTCATCATTAAGGTCCTTCCTCATGGCTTCAACTCTCTTGACAACTTCAAAATCCAACCAAGCTTTGACATGATTGGTGTTGATCAAGATTGGCTTATCTTTTCTGTGAAGAGGAGCTTCATCTTTATCCTCATCTTCCAGATTTCTCTTGTTAGGTGAATTGCAGCCTTCTTCATTGCCCTGGGATTTGATTTGGCCTTCTTCTTATGCTTTAGAAGACTCTTCAATCCCTTTCACTTGTCTTCTCCTTGGAGCCTTGGTACTCCTTGGAGGTCTTTGTGCCCTGGCCCTTGTTATCATTGTTGTTTCTTCAGTTGGTTGCTGGGAAGTAGCTACTATTTGCAAAGCAACTTGACTTGAGGAAAGCTTATTTATTCTGAGTGGTGGCTGGGAAGTTCTCTTGTTTCCTCTTCCTTTCAAAGAAGCACCAACTCCAGATTTCTTCTTTTGTTGAAATCCTTCCCCCTGACCTTGAGGTCCAAATCCTTCCCCCCCTAGTCATTGTTGACTGACTAAGTACCACAAAGGATTCTGAGAGAGACTCAAAATTCCTTTGCAAGTAATTGTAGGCAGTAACCAAATTCTGAAGTTCAGCCTTGAGTTCCTGATTTTGTTTGATAAGTCCATTTTCCTTATCAGTGAGCTCTGCCAATGGTCCTAGTATGGCATCTGTTTTTCCAGCAGTGTAACTGGCCTCATCAAAAGATTTTTCAGCTAATGACACATCATTGTCCCTAACCATTCCCAGATCCTTCTGTGCAAGAACCATGCTGGTTGTTCTCTGAGTGATGAGCTTAGTGAATTTCTTCATTTCGGTGGGGACTGAGGTAATTACTGCTTTGGTATGTGAAGAAAACTCCTTATTCAATGTAGCTAGTACTTGGTATCTTTTCAAGTATTCATTGGAGTTGAAATTTGGCAGTTTGTTGAAAATTTCAGGAGCAATTAGCTTCCTTTTTAGGTGAGAAACCGCTAAGTGTTCATTGCGGTGTTCTGCCAATGCCTTGTCTTCTTCATCATCTGAGTCATCATCCCAGTGATCTTCATCCTCTTGCACTTCTTCATCAAGTTTTCTGAAGGTGGCAACCATCTCAGATATGGGTTTCTTGCCTTTGGAGGATGGTTTCTTTGGTGAAGATGCAGCCTTAGCATCATGCTTTTCTTCAGATACTTGTTCAACATCTAGCTCCTTAGCAATATAATCAGCAGCGTCCTGGAGCCCTTTGATCTCAGAGTAAGCTTGTGTCTCTTTGCGCGTTTGTTCTTCAAGTTTATCTAGCTTGACTCTGGATTCAGCTATCTTTTCTTCCAGTTGAAGATGTAGCTGTTGTTCTTCCTCCAACAGTTGTTTGAGTTGAGCAACTCTGGCTTGTGCATCTAATATTTTCTGAGTGTTTTCCTCAGAGTGCTCAACTACTTGTTCAGTAGAGTCTTTTTGTTGGGGAGATGGATGGGTAGATTTCTGAGGAGATGGAGGAGGGGATTTTTGTGATGTCCTCTCAGTGTGCTTTTCAGCAACTGAGGTATTATTACCTTGTGCAATCCCTCATGTCCCTGGTGCAGGGGCATCATCATCATCCTTCTTATCATCCTCATCCTTGTGATGGTCAGAGGGAGGTTCTTCAAAATTATTCTCATCTATTTCCTCCTCATCTTCTGAAACCAGATTGATCACTTCAGGAAGTGTGACCAATTTTCCATTTACTTCCTCTTCTTAAGAGGGTATGCACTGTAGGGATTTGGGCAAGATTGGCTTGAATGCCATCTCCATTCTGGTCTGACCATCTGCCTTTTCAAAGGTTTCAATAAGCTTGTGTGCTACTTCCTTTATGAAGTTCTTATTCATCAACGTGGCAAATGTGTATTGCTCAGTTGGAAACATTGCATGCACACAATTCTCCAAGTCAAATGCTCTTGCTCTTCTAGTAGGGTGATCAATGACCCTTGTGATCTCAAACAGATCAGAGCATCTGAGTCTCTGCCATTTCTTGAAACACTTTAGATGCTTTGGCAGAGTATGAGCCTTGAAGAATGGAAGTAGGTCCTTGTTTAAATCTTCAGGGACCACTAAGGCACTAGCTTGAGTCTGAAAGAGAGAGTTTTGAGTTAGTTTCAAAACTTTAGTAGATATCTGGGTTTTAGAGTAGTCAAGTATCTATGATACCTGTGCAATGACAAATTTCGAAGGTTGGACTACTGAGGTTCCAGGTGCCTCAGATATCTTGGTGTGAGGAGGAGACTTGGAAGTCTGATCCTCAGCATCCTCTCTTTCTTCTTGAACCTGAGATTAAAAACATACCACTTTGAAAATTTGAGCAAGAAAACTACGTTAGACAATTTTAGATATCTGAGAAGTCAATTACCTCCACAATAGGAGGCTCAGATACTTGTCTATCAGAAACTTGTGCAGTCTCTGGAAGTTTTTCTTGTGATGAAAGCTTTGATGCCTCATTGATTTCCATTGGTTGCGGGGATTGGGTGGGCAATTCCCCAACAACTTCTACTTCATTTGAACCTGTGAGTAGAAAGTGTTAAGTTTTTAGAAAAATGATCAGAGTAACATTGTGAAGAATATAGATATCTGAGATATATACCTTCTCAATAGAATGCTCAGATACTTGTTCCTCAGAGACTTTGTGAGTCTCTGGTTGATTCTCTGATGAGTTAGGCTTCTCAGCCTCATCATTTTTCTTCTCAGTTAGAGCCTATTAGAAACAAACACATAGTTAGTCAAGTGTGTATAAAAGATATCTGAAAAGTCATGTCTTAAGAAACTATTTTCCACCTATAATACAGGCTCATGTTCCTTAAGTGGTGAGGCTATGGGAGCCTCCTTCTCAGTCTCTGAGGCAAGCTTTGTAGATTCCTTTTGTTCTTTTGTTTCTAATTCAGCCTGTAACAAAGAAATTTTTATAAGTAACAAGATTTATAAATATAAAATATCACAAGTAGAGAGTTAAACCATTCAGCTACTTGAGTAGTGTCAGGCCGATTGGTCTCTAGAACTTGTGACCCTTCTATGCTTTGTCTTCTTGTTCCATTTCAGCTTCTTTGTTTGAAGTTTCAGGTACTTCAGACCTTTCCTGAGTGTGCAACTCAGTTGCCTCCCCTGGTTAATCATTCTGAGCAGATGCCTTAGTTTGATCCTTCTCATTGAGTTAGGGTTCTTTTACAGGATTTTCTTCAGCAAGGAAAGATGCTGGTATCTCATGCTGTAACTCAAGTATCATCTCAACAGCATCCACTATTGGTTGTTGTGGTTGGTGTGGTGATTCTGATCTGGATGTAGAAGGTGATGCTCTATGGGGCCTATCCAGATCTGCTTGAGACAGACTTTTAAGTGTTGAGGCAATGGCAGTATCCTCCAACACTAAGTTGCCACTCATTAGAGCATCTTCAATGTGCTTAAGTGTTACTTGCTCTGATGGTGTGTTTTGTCCAGTTACCTTGGACACAGTTGCTTCTTCAGCAACCTTTGAACTTGTTGCTCTTTCAGCAACTTTGGGGATTATTGCTTCCCCCTCATCTTCAGATTGTTCATTGAAATCTGGGACTGAGTTATCAACAATCCCTGTTGCTTCTACAAAGAGTGTTTGAAGTTTCTCACTACATCTATCAGCATTGATGACTTCATCAGCAGTGGTCTTAGCAGCTTTGATGAGTTCATCAGTAGTGGTCTTAGCTGCTTTGATAATTTCATCAGCAAGGTCGGTAGATATCTGAGAGTCGACATCCACAATAGGTATGCCTTCTAATTTACCAGCAGACTTCTTTCGTGAAGTTCTGGGCTTTTTGGTCGCAACGGAACCCTCAGATACCTCATCAGTCTTTCGTTTCTTGGAACCTTTCTGAGATGCAGTAACCTTTTTTCATCATTTTTGTATACTCATATTTGTAGAGCAGGTTACTGTTGGCTATGTCAGCCTTCTCTCTGAGCTCAATGCCAAGCTTCTCCAGCAAGAAACATATCTTTAGTCCATAGCTTACTGTGGCTTTTGGCTCAGCAAGGCCCTTAACGATTTTAGGCTCAAAGTCTTGTATCTTCTTCACAAATTTCTCCAAAGGGTTTTCCAGCCTTTTATTTTGTTAATTCAACAAGAACATCATCATCCAGCGTTCTTGGCTTATCTGGTCAGCTCCTCCTTATAGACCATCAAAGCATCTGTGAAGGATATATGCCAACACATCCTAGTGAACCAACAGATGTCTGGTTCTGATGTCAGCAAGTTTGAAGTCGATGGGTGTATCTGATTTTTCAAGATCACACACATCACTGTATAGTTGCTTCACACCTTCAAGGAGATCATCATCCTTGGTGTTTATTTCAAAATCATTTCCAATAGTTTGAAGTTCAAACAACTCACAGAAAGTTGTTAAGTTCAAAAGGATGTCCTTTCCTTGAACTTTTTATTTTATAAACACTATCTCAGTGCCTTCAAAAACACAGGAAATAATCCTGGAATTGTTGTAAAATTCCAACACATCCAGTGAAGAAACTCCACTGGGAATAGCAGACAGGAAACCCTTGATCTCTGCCTTTCCAAGCATACCAAGAATTAGCTTCCTATCAGCTTGATTTTCAATAGCAGCAGTAAGGTATTCCTCAATCATGGCACCACCCCAAATCATCCTGTGATTTGAAGTCCAATGATCAGGATTGAAGTCTCCTACCAATCGATTATTCGTGACAACCAACACTGGTGCTTGCTTTTCAGCAGTACCAGAGGTAGTAGCTTGGGATTTCTGGGTAGAAACACGTTTTGGAGCCATCTCTTTAAATAGTGAAAGTTTTTGAAAGTCGGAAAGAGATTAAGGTAGGAGATTAGTGATTCTTTGCAGAAAAACTAAGCGAAGAACAGAGATTTGCAGAAAACTTTGAAGGATTGTTTTCGCTATTTCTGTGTAAGTATGAATGTTGGATTAGGCGAAAGTGATTTCTTTTGCCAAAATCCTATATATATAGCAACGTAAATCTTAACAGACATATACATACAAATTGATTTTGTGTGTAAGTATCTGTGTACATGCAGATAGGCGTGGATAAAATTCATTTTGAATTAAATGCTTAGTGGGCGACGTCTGTGTTTTTACAGTCCACTATTTCATAGTGAATTAATCTCGTCCGTTAAGATCAAACGCGCATTTCATCAAGGGACACGATTGCTTCTTCAGCAATGATCACAATCAGTAAGTGTAATTGTGCCCAATTAATGAAATTTGGCGTATGGCTTTCTGAATCACATCTCTTGTGACTAGGGGACAGTCTTTGGACTTATGTATTCAGTTCAAAGACAATATGTAACTTAACATATAAATGGAAAGATACAAAACACCAGAGGTGTAGTTGACTGAATACAGTTGTACCACATTTCTCTTTTGTGTTCCCCTCACTTTTTGATCTCATAGATATCTGAGTACCCGACTCAGAAATCTTTGAAAGACACTTTTACCCATCCTTTTAGTATATGAGTTATTGTCTCAGATACCTTTTTGCCTTGAATATCTGGATGCCTGTTCCAGATATCTTTCTCCTTCCTGAGTTTCCGTCTCAGAGATTAGAACTTTTCAGTTCCTTCGGCAGATCCATTAACCCAAGAATATGTCTCAAGGTTAAAACCTGCTTTCTTGCAAAGGCTTTGTAAAGATATCTGTAAGTTGGTCTTCAGTACCAATCTTGTGTATCTCTATATTGCCTTTTTCAACATGGTCTCTAATGAAGTGGTGTCTAACATCAATGTGCTTTGTTCTTGCATGAAACTTAGGATTCTGAGTTATGGCAATAGCACTTGTGTTGTCACATAAAATCAGAGTTTTCTCTTCATTGATCTCATAGTCTCTGAGTTGTTGTTGTATCCACAATATCTGTGAAGCACAACACCCATCAGCAATATATTCAGCCTCTGTGGTAGATGTGGCAATTGAGTTTTGTTTCTTGCTGAACCATGATATTAATCTGGCACCAAGAAATTGACAAGTTTCTGAGGTGCTTTTTCTATCAAGCAATGATCCAGTATAATCAGCATCAGAATAGCCAACCAAACTCAATCCACTGTCTTTTGGATACCACAATCCAACTTCTACAGTACCCTTTACATACCTTAATATTTTCATAGCAATGTTGTAGTTTGATTGCATTGGATGTGTCTGAAATATAGTACACACTCCAACTGCATATTGAATATCAGGTCTACTTGCAGTGAGGTACATTAGAGACCCAATCAATTTCCTATACTTGTGTTCTTCAACACTCTTGTCAGATTCAGTATATGTCATTTTGGTTCCAATCCTCATAGGTATCTTAGCATTCACTACAAAAAAAACTGGTCTGTACAGACCAGCGATCCCTCGCCCCAGCTCTAGCGACGGATAATAATTCCGTCGCCCCGCTGGAGCTGTAGCGACGGATAGATAATTCGTCGCCCAATTTTGCGACGGATTATCTAATTTGACTTTTTTTTTCATTTTTTTTTAAATTCGATTATTGACGACGAATAGATTATCCGTCGCCAATATAGGGACGGATAGAATCTATCCGTCCCTACATGTATTATTGGAATTAGTGACGGAATTTGAAATTCCGTCACTAATTCCGTCACTAAATGTAGCGACAAATAATTTATCCGTCACTACATTATTGGTGTGAATCAGTGACGGAATCTCAAATTTTGTCACAAAATATTTTTTTTTAATTTTTTTTATTATATTAATCCCTGTTTTTCGTATTTCACCTATTTAATCAATATAATGCTCGATAATAAATCAAGAATACGGAAAATATTTCAATAAATGATAAATCATTGATAAGTTAACAAACCGAAGATCCAAATAAGTCTTAATTATCCGAACAAGTCTAAATATAATATATCCGAACGTACATAGTCTAAAGTAACGATAAACATATGTAGCTACCAGACGGGCGTGGGTGCTGGCCGAACTGGGACATGAAAGCCTCCATTTGTAACCGAAGACGCTCGTTCTCTATCGCGCCGCTCCATCTCTTCTCCCTTCGTTCTCTATCGCGCCGCTCCATCTCTTCTGTTAGCCGTGCAACATGTTCTGAAACATGTGACTGCACCATATCCGAGACCTGGGCCTGTGTGAAAACCTGATGTCTAGACTGCTGGGATGATGATGATGAGGAGTAGTTAGGACTAGGCAAGCTCAAACCGAGTCTCCCGAGTCCATATATTCGTCCTTTGCTGTCCGGTTTGTTCACCTCTAAGAAGATTTTGTCAACTTGTTCAGTTGACAGCACCTCACCCATCTCTTCCTCCAGCCTCACTACATGAGCATCAATCTCAGCCTGAAATCGTAAATTGCAGATATCATGATCAGTTACTATTTTTCAAAAATAACTTGTAGTAGTGTACAAATATGAACTTTAACCAACATAAACATACCGCAATAGACTCGGCCCTGTAGTCAGTCCATATCCCGTCCTTCATCTTGGCCTTTTTGAAGATGTCATACTTGGATTTCACCTCCCCCTCTAACATCTGAACAACATATATAGTCAACCATTTATCATCTCACAAGTAATAAAGCAGAGACACAATACATACACGTAATGCTAGATTGAAAAAAAACCATATATATACTTACCGATTTATAATAATCAGTGATAGTAGATCGCCTCCCAAGGTGGGGAACGACCTTTCCTGCTGTCTCAGACTGAGACGCCCGGTTCTGTTTGTTGATGTAGGCATTATTCTCGACATCAGTTCGAGCCTAGTAGGCATCCCAAAGGGCCCACTCCTCTACATCAACCTGTGGAGGCATTGGGCCTTTCCGATCCCGAATGCCTTTCCAAGTATGGACCATATCCCTATATATAATTTAGACCCCACGGTCTCGTAAACACGCCATATCTGGGGGATCATGTTGGTCCAGATAACGGCAAAGTAAAAGACTAGAGGGGGGGGGGGGGGGTGAATAGTCTTTTAAAACTTTTGTCGATAAAAACTATTTCTCAGATATCTGAGTAGATATCTGATACTTATAATCAGAGCGCGGAAGACTTAAGATAGATAAGTGCAGAAACAGTTAAAGTGTGTGTGTGTTGCTGAAATGTAAGTACAGAAAAGTAAATAACACAGCAAGTATAGTGGTATCTGGAGGTGGCATAATCCTCCAACTAATCCACTTCGGTCTTCCAAAGACCTAGAATTCACTAGAATAGATAATTGAGGTCACCTTACAAAAATCCTATTCTAAGATTCCTTAAACAGATGGTTCCCAACCAAATGTTCCCCCTGAGTTGTTCCCCGGCTTTCACAGCCAAGTACTTCCTGTACTCAGAAACCTTTTTGAGCTATTCCCTAGCTTCCCAAGCTAAGTACTTCCTGTGCTCAATAACCTTGGAGTTATTCCTTAGTTACCCAAATCAAGTACTTCCTATACTCCGTTAACCTTGGAGTTATTCCCTGATTTTTCAAACTAAGTACTTCCTGTACTCCACGCCAGTGATGGTGTTGGTTTCGGTTTGAGTTGTCAGATGAGCTTCTTTAATAACTTTTCAGTTAATCAGATAGCTCTGTGAATCAAGTATACTTAATACACTTTGCAATGTATCGTATCTTGTTCTTTTTACTGACCCAAGTCTTAGATAAGTGTTCAAGAGAATGAATCTCAGATACTTGATCTTTCGTTTCAACTCTTTCACAGATAGCTGTGCTTGTTTAGGATCAGGACACTTAGAACTTTAGTGCTACTTAAGATCAAGAGCTTTGGTCGCAACAGAAAGCTTTGAGGATAAGTAATTTGCTTTGAGAGAGTAAGATGTTCAGTAAGTTCTGTGTTTCAGTGTCGTGTGTTCTCAAGCTGTCTAAGTGTTGATATTTATAGATGAATTTGAGTGCCGTTTGAATAGTATCCGTTAGGCTCAAATGCAAACTATAGATATCTGTATAATCAGAAAGGTGTTTTGTCTTCTTCTTGAAGTCGTTGCTTTTGTTCAGACATCTCTGTCCGTGCATTAAATGCAGTGTACTATTCTTTTTCTCCTGTAGTGCCAACGGAACTATGCTTTGTATTAGAGACTAGTATTATCTGATTCTTTGCCCGTCCTTATCTTCAATCTTCAGGTACCACTTTTATTGAAACAACTTTGTTTGCAATATATATATTTCTTTTTCAGAAATGTGGTTAAAGCTCAAGGTATCTGAGAATAGATATCTGTGGACACTTTCCTTGTTTTCAGATAGACCTTTCATTTCTCAGATATCTCTTGTGACACAGTTTGTTTAAAACTATTTGTGTCTTCAAGATATCTGGCTAAGGTATCTGAAAAACTGTTTCAGTAATCTTGTGCAGTTTCTTCAAGTCTTCAATGTCGTTGAGCTTGTTCTGCTTGGATGTCTTCTTCTTGGTCTTCTCTTCATAAAATAAAAATTACTATTTGAGACCTAATATCCTATACAAAATTAGCTAGACTATCATACTTAGTGGGTTTCCTCTTTTACAATGTTCAAGTGAACCAAGAGTACTAATCACCTTTCTGAGACTAAGATAAGTCATCATGTTGCTGATCAAAATCTAAACAGATATTTCTGACAAAATATCTAACAAATTTCCTAACAGATCAATCTGCTGGGAATGAAGTACTCCTTCTACATTTCTAATTTCATACAACATCCGAAGTCAATATATATAACGTCACCATGTTACATTAATTTAATAAGATACAACAGCATAACATAAATGGTGACTAACATATCACCCAAACAAAGTGGCTAACATACCACTCACATTGTCCTAAATTTTACTAACACAATGGTGACTAACATATCACCCAAATAAAGTGGCTAACATACCACTCACATACAGTGGCTAACATACCACTCATATTAAAACAACGATTATAATAACAAATAAAGGAATGTCATATTTTAACTAACCCGCAACTCATCAAAGTACTCGGCCCTCATGTGGTCCGAAATGTGAGACCAACACTCACCACCCTTCCCCGGTGGCTCTCTCCTGCTCCGAATGATGTCACCGAGTTTATTATGGACCTCCCGAGGCCATAAACTGTTGTCAATGTATAAGATACAAGAAACAAATATTAATTACTTTAGTACAACAATTTATACTTGTCAACTATCATTAGTTATGTTTTACATATTTATGAAGAATGTATAATACATACTTGGCAGGACCCAAAGGAAAAATCACCGACAACCCGTCCCACGTAACGTTGGGATTCTGTGCATCCCACTCGAGGTAGGGACAGTCGTCCTCCTCTTCTCTGCGTCTGGCCGACCGGGTAGAGCCCTATTTGCTATCACCTGCTGGTGGGGTCTCAGGAATCCGAGACTGCTTTCGACTACAGAGCCCTCATCCCCTCGACCTGCCCCGCCAGACTATCTTGCGGCTGCGTTGGGGGCGATAAAAGTGGTCTCTGTCATGCATCTGCAAAAACATGTAACAAATACAATAAAATGTGTTAGTACGAGTTATAACATAGAACAAATTATAATAACACATGTAACCATGTTTCATGCAGAACAGAAATACTCAAGTGTTATCAACTACTAACTAGTTATAATACACATAATATACCGTTATCGCCGTCCTCTAAGTCTACATATTGGTCCTCGTGCAGATCAAACAACTCATCATCCGCGTCTATGGGATTTTCTGCTTGTTTATCGACATCCTCTTGTTGGTACGAGTTGGTAATTGAGTCGTCTTTCTCAATGTACTCCACTTCTGAGCGAGCATGAATAGGTATCGTAGCTAACCATTCCGCCTAATCGCATTTCCTGCTTGGATATTCAAGAAACACGTCACCAAAATAAATGGTTCATACTTGGTTATGTACCTCTTCTTTTGGTTTATATAAACCATTTCATACTTCTCGTTCTTCCTCGTACCTCCTGGATTAGGATCATACCACTCAACATCAAACAAGAAGGTTCGTTTCAATGGCACACCGGGATATTCAATCCTCACTATTCGTTTTAGCTTCCCGTGGAAATCAAACAAAGAAGCTTCTCCATAATCTGCACCCTTAACACACACCCCGGAGTTTCTTGTCGCCAGGGCCGTGTTACATTCAGTCGTGTGGAACCTAAGACCATTGACTATATAACCTGGGAATGTGTAGACCTTTTTGAATTGCCCCTCTGCGAGAGCCTTTAAGTATAGGCATGTGACGTTGTTAATAGGATTCCGGACATATACTCTTTGAACCAATCTGGAAAT
Organism: Plantago major; assembly: GCA_026545765.1. NCBI lineage: Eukaryota > Viridiplantae > Streptophyta > Magnoliopsida > Lamiales > Plantaginaceae > Plantago > Plantago major. The sequence continues at coordinate 55,179,211 of CM048843.1, forward strand.
TCTGATTCCATTTTTGAGTCAAGTAGTTCCTCTAGTGTATCCTCTATAATCTGAGGATTTTCTTCCAAACAACGCTTTTTGAAAACACTGCAAACATTGATTCGATGATAAGTCTATAATTGAAGTAGAGACTTACGTAGCTATATTAAAATTTAAAGAAAGTGTTGCTGACAAGTTATCTTTTATAGAATACTATCTGAGAGTAATTTCTTCAGATATGTTACAAAGAGAGATTACAGATAACTTCAATACATAAACCAAGTTTAGCTCAGTCAGCAAAAATACAAAAATACATAGTAAATTAGGACAACAGACGTAACCAAGCTCCAAGTAAACATCCTAATAGACTAGTCTTCAAGTCTTCAACTCTGCAAGTCTTCAACAGTAGTTCTATGGATCAGTCTGCAAATTTCCTATCTCCAAACCTTTTGATGTCATCAGAATAATCATAGAGAAGTGTTCTGACGAGCATCTCAGTGTCTCTGGCAAATCCACAGACCTCTTTGTTGGTTTTGGTAGGATTTTTCTTGACAAAATGTTTGACCCACAGATACTTTCCCCACTTCCAAGCATGCTCTATTATGATATCTGAAAGCTTGAAGTATTCGTAGATAATCCTCAGATATCTGATGTCACCCTTGTATTGATCTTCAGTTAGATAGAACGACTCATAGGGTTCCACAGCGAGTCTTGCTCTTGTGCCTGTTCCTGTGATATTCTGTGATATTCTGTGCACATCATCTGGCTTTCCATATGGACATTCATCAGAGAGGTCCTTTCTCATGGCTTCAGTTCTCTTGACAACTTCAAAATCCAACCAGGCTTTAATGTGATTGGTGTTGGTCAAGGTTGGCTTATCTTTTCTCCATGCCATAAGTTGTTTATGGATTGGTTCTGGAAATCTTGAATTTACCAATAGATGCTTAAGTTCCAGAATCCAATAGCCATTTTGCTGATTGATGCACCTGTAGACAGAGGAATCATTGTCATACTTCACATACTCTATTTTGGCTTCTTCTGGCCAGAGTGGAAGTTGACTTTGTCTTTGCTCAGCTCTCAGTCTGTTCCTTCTCTGTCTTGCATTCTCTTTGGGGTTGTTGCTTGAAGAACCACCCTGGATAGACTTGGTATTTCCAGAGGGTGTTTTAGCTGCTAGAGCTTAGCATCTATGGGCTCAGTTAGGCTTTCAATTTTCCTTTTCTTGTGAAGAGGAGCTTCATCTTCATCAGTTTCCTCATCATCATCAAGATTAAATCTTGTGAGAGTTTTACAGCCTTCTTCATTGCCCAGGGACTTGATTTGGCCTTCTTCTTCTTCAAAAGATTCATCAATCCCTTTAACTTGTCTTCTCCTTGGAGCCTTGGTACTCCTTGGAGGTTTCTGTGCCATGGACCTTGTTATCATTGTAGTTCCTTCAGTAGGTTTCCGGGAAGCAGCTACTATTTGCAAAGCAGCTTGGCTTGAGGAGGGTTCATTGATTCTGGGTGGTGGCTGGGAAGTTTTCATGTTTCTTCTTCCTCTCGAAATGCACTACCTGATTTCTTCTTGTTTTCTTCTCCTTCTTCCCATTCCCCCTGACTTTGAGGTCCAGATTTGTACACTCTTCCCCCCTTAGTCATTGTTGGCTGACGCAGTCTCATAAAAGAATCTGAGAGAGAGTTAAAATGCCCTTGTAAATAATTATAGGCAGTGACCAACTTCTGAAGTTCGGCTTTGAGCTCCTGATTTTGCTTGATAAGTCCATTGTCCTTATCAGTGAGCTCTGCCAATGGGCCTAGGATGGCATCCGCTTCCAAAGCAGTAACTTGCCTCTTGGAAAGCTTTTTCACTAAAGACGATCATCGTCCCTTATCATTCCCAGATCTTTCCGAGCAATGACTATGCTAGTTGTTCTCGAGTGATGAGCTCGATGAACTTTTTCATTTCGAGAGGGACGAGGCAATTACTTCCTTGTTTTTTGAAGAAATTTCCTTTTCGATGAGCCAAGATTGGTATATGTTCATGTATTCATGGAGTGGACATTTGCGCTTCTTGAATATTGCAGGAGCAATCAGCTTCCTTTTCAAGTGAGAGACCGCTAGATGTTCATTGCGGTGCTCTGCCAAAGTCTTGTCTTCTTCATCATCTGAGTAATCAGCCCAGTGATCTTCATCCTCTTGGACATTCTCATCGATTGTATCGAGTCCAGCAACCATCTCAGTGATTGGTTTCTTCCCTTTCTGGGAGGAGGATGGTACTTCTTTTGAAGATGATGCAGCCTTAGCATCATGCTTGACTTCAGATACTTCTTCAGTATCGAGTTCTTTGGTGATAGCATTCACAGCATCCTGTAGCTCTTTAACCTCAGAGTAAGCAGTCATTTCTTGTAAGTATTGATCTTGTAGTTGATCAAGCTTGTCTCTGGATCTAGCTATTTGATCTTCCAGTTGAAGATGGAGCTGTTGTTCTTCTTCCAACAATTGTTTGAGTTGAGCAGTAGTAACTGGGTGTTGGGAAGATGGATGAGTAGATTTGTGAGGAGATGGGGACGTAGATTTCTGTGAAGTCTTCTCAGTGTGCTTTTCAGCAGCTGAGGCATTATTCCTTAGCGAAATTCCTCCGCCCCTGCAGTGGGGCATCATCATCATCCTTTTTGTCTGTGTCATCCTTTTGGTGAGGGTCAGTGGGAGGTTCATCGAAGTCATTTTCGTTTATCTCTTCCTCCTCATCATCTTCAGATACAAGATTGATCACTTCAGGAATAGTGATCTTCTGCCCATTAACCTCGTCTTGTTCAGAAGGTATAAATTGCAGAGTTTGGGGCAGAACTTGCTTGAATGCCATCTGTAATCTTGTCTGACCATCTGCCTGTTCAAAGGCTTGTATCAAACTGTGCGCCACTTCTCTGGAGAAATCCTTACGCAATAGAGTCGCAACTGTGTACTGTTCGGTAGGGAACATTGCATGGATATATGTCTCCAAGTCAAGAGCTCGTGCTCGTCTGTTTGGTTGATCTGTGATTCTCAATATTTCAGAGAGATCAGAGCACCTTAACCTTTGCCATTTCTTGAAGCATTGAATATGCTTTGGCAGGGTGTGAGCTTTGAAGAAGGGAAGTAGGTCCCTTTTCTCATCATTGGGAGCCTGCTTTGCACTTGTTTGAGCCTGAAAGAAAGAGTTTTGAGTGAGCTTCAAAACTTTTATAGATATCTGAGTAGAAGTGTAGCTTAGTTTCTGAGTTACCTGAGTAAGTACTTCAGGCTCAGAGACTTGTGCTACTGAGATAATTGGTGTCTCAGATATCTTGTTGTGAGGCGGAGACTTGGAAGTCTGGTCCTCATCAACCTTTCTTTCTTGAACCTGAGAATTAAAATTATCACATTACTTAGGAAATTTTATCAAGAAAACTTTAAGTGACAAGTCAGATATCTGAGAGGTCAATTACCTCCATGGGAGGCTCAGATACTTGTCTCTCAGAGACTTGTGCAGTCTCTGGAATCTTTTCTTGTGATGAAGGCCTTGATGCCTCATCAATTTCCATAGGTGCAGGGGATGTCGCAACTAATTAAGTGAATGTTTCTAATAGGCTCCAACTGAGAAAGAGGAAGATAAGGTAGAAATGCCAGAAGAAAACCCAGAAACCGACAAGGTTTCTGAAGAACAGATCATTAAGCCTTCCAGTATGAAGGTATATGAAAATCAATGATAAATATTCTTCACCTTGGGTTAACTAAAACTTCTTCTCTAAATTATTCAATGCTTTCTACTCACAGGCTCACTCAGAAGTAGACTTCAAGGACAAGAGGAAGCTGGAAAGCTTGCCTCAGAAACTGAGAAAGAGGTCTCATCAACCTCACCTCTTAAGAATTTCGATAAATAACCAGATGTACAAGCATAAACTTTGCACAAGATAAGAGTTAAACCATTCAACTACCTGATCCGTGTCAGGCTGATTGGTCTCTGAAACTTGTGACCTTTCTATACATTGGTCTTCTTGTTCCAGTATTTCTTCTTTGTTTGAAGTTTCAGGTACTTCACACCTTTCCTGAGTATGTAACTCAGTTGCCTCCCATGGTTGATCATTCTGAGTACATATCTCAGTTTGATCCCTCTCATTGAGTTGGGGAACCTGCTCTTTTGCAGGATTTTCTTCAGCATACTGCATTGCTGGTAATTCAAAATGGAGTTCATTTACCATTTCATCAAACACTTGTGGCCGTTGTGGTTGTTGTGTTTGTGGTTGTTGTGGTTGTCTGGAAGCAGAGGATTGGTCAGTAGAATGTTCTTCCAGATTTTTAGATGTGGCATTTTCATCAGCATCTGCCAGCACTAAATTGCCACTCATCAGGGCTTCTTGAAGTTGTGCATAAGAAACGTTCCCTGATGAAGTATTTGTACCAACAAACTTTGCTATAGGTGCTTGTTCAGCAACCTGTGGTGTAGGTTCTTTTTCAGATACCTTTTCACCAGTTACTATTTCAGTAACCTTAGCCCTCTTTGCTCTTTCTAGGACTTGAGAGATGACTAGTTCATCATCTTCATCGTCAGAGCTCTCATCAGCATTAGGAACTGATTGGTCCATAACTTTTGGCAGTATTTATGAGTTCATCAGCAAGGCATTCTGCACTAGTCGCAACATTTCTGAACGCACTTTCTCTTGCTGAGTCTACTTGTGCAGTAGTTGATGATTCTTTTGCAGCATTGATGAGTTGATCTGCCTTTATCAGTTCATCGGCAAGGCCTGTAGATATCTGAGAATCGACAACCTCTTTGGGTGTGTCTTGTGATTTGCCAGCAGACTTCTTTCTTGAAGTTCTGGGCTTCTTGGTCGCAACCTTTTCTTCAGATACCTTTTCAGACTTTCGCTTCTTAAAACCTTTCTGAGACCCAGTAACCTTTTTCATCAAGTTTGTATACTCATATTTGTAGAGTAGGTTATTGTTGGCTATTTCACCGTCTTTCTGAACTTAATGCCAAGCTTCTCCAGCAAGTAGCATATCTTCAGACCATAGCCTACTGTGGCCTTTGGCTCAGCTAGTACTTTGGCAATCTTAGGCTCGAAGCCTTGAATCTTCTTCACAAACTTCATGAAGGCGTACTTTCCCCAGTTAAAAGGGTTTTCCAAATTTGTCTTGTTGATTCAAAGAAGAACATCATGATCCATCGTTCTTGGCTTTATCCGTCAGCACCTTGTAGACCATCAAAGCATCTGTGAAGAATGCAAGCCAATACATCCCAGTGAACCATCAGATGTCTGGTTCGGATGTCAGCAAGCTTGAACTCAGTGGGTGTATCTGATTTTTCAAGATCACACATGTCACTGTATAATTTGTTAACACCTTCAAGGAGATCATCATCCTTGGTGTTTATTTCAAAATCCTTTCCAAGATTTTGAAACTCAAACAACTTACAGAAAGTTGTTAAGTCCAGAAAGATTTCCTTTCCTTGATCGAGGTTTTGATGACACTATTTCAAAGCCTTGAAACACAGAAATTATCCCGAGTTGTTGTAAAATTCCAACACATCGAGTGATGATATTCCACTGGGCAGCGATAGAAAACCCTTGATTTGTGCCTTTTCAAGCATGTCAAGAATCGCCTTCTGTCGGCTTCTCTATTGCAGCCGTGAGGTATTCCTCAACCATGGCACCACCCTAAATCATTCTGTGATTTGAAGTCTAGTGGTCAGGATTAAAATCTCCTACCAGTCGGTTGTTCACAATAACCAACTCTGGTGCTTGCTTTTTGGCAGTACCAGTGGAGGATTGAGATTTCAGTGTGGTTGAACTTTTAGGGGTCATCTCTTTATATAGTGTAGGGATTTGAAATTGGTGTTTGAAAGAGATTTGATTCAGTAATTCTTTGCAGAAAAACTTAATCTTGATTTGCAGAGATTGTAGAAGGTTTGCAGAGAATCAAGAGAAGGTTTTGCTATTTTTGTGCAAGTCTGAATGTTGGATTAGGCGAAAGTGATCTCTTTTGCCAAAATCCTATATATATAGCAACGTCATTCTTACAAACATATACACACAAATTGGTTTTGTATGTATGTATCTGTGAATTGCAATGAGGCATGGGTAAAAGTTTGTTCGGCATTAAATGCATAGTGGGCCACGTCTGAATTTCAACAGTCCACTATTTACAGAGAATTAATTTCGTCCGTTAAGATCAAACGCTTAATTTCATCAAGGGTCACCATTGCTTCTTCAGCAATGATCACAATCAGCAATTGTGATTGTGCCCAATTAATGAATTTTGGCGATTTGCTATCTGAATCACAATTCTGTGTGACTAAGAACACTGTTTGTATTTGAGTCTATCTCATACTCAATATTTGTCCAAGTTTTACACAAAGATAGAAATAATACAAATTTCAAGAGAGTAGTTGACTGCAGACAGTTGTACTATTCTCTTTTGTGTCCCCCCTCACTGAGTGAACTAGATATCTGAGTTCCGCCTCGTAGATCTTAAGCCTTTTGCTCTTTAGCCTTTTGACTTCGGATACTGCTCCAGCTTTTCTTTTCTCTTCTCTGGATGCCCGTTCCAGATACCTCTTCTCTGGATGCCCGTTCCAGATTCCTGAACTCTTTTAGTTCATTGGTAGTTCAATTAGTCCAAGACTATGTCTTAAGGCTAAGAATCTACTTTCTTGTAGTGGCTTAGTGAAGAAAACTGCAAGTTGGTCTTCAGTGCCAGTCTTGAGTATCTCTATATTGCCTTTTTCAACATGGTCTCTGATGAAGTGATGTCTAACATCAATATGCTTTGTTCTGACATGAAATTTAGGATTCTGTGTAATCGCAATAGCACTTGTGTTGTCACAGAAAATGGGAGTTTTCTTCTCATCGAGTCCATAGTCTTTAAGTTGTTGTTGTATCCACAGAATTTGTGTTACACAACCAAAGAAGAATATATTCAGCCTCTGTGGTAGAAGTTGCAATTGAGTTTTGCTTCTTGCTAAACCACGAGATAAGTCTAGTACCCAGAAACTGACAAGTTCCTGAGGTGCTTTTCCTATCAAGTAGTGATACCACAATCCTACATCTACTGTACCTTTTACATACCTTAATATTTTCATAGCAACGTTGTAGTGTGTTTGCATCGGATTTGTCTGAAATCTAGCACACACTCCAACGGCGTATTGAATATCAGGTCTACTTGCAGTGAGGTAAAAGTAGTGAACCTATCAATTTCCTATACTTATGTTCTTCCACACTCTTATCTGATTCAGTATAGGTCATTTTGGTTCCAATGCTCATAGGTATCTTAGCATTCTTTTCAGAAGGCTTAAGATTGAATTTTGTGAGCATATCTTTTGCACACTTTGTTTGACTAATGAATATTCCATCATTGAGTTGCTTGACTTGCAATCCTAGAAAATAATTCATTTCTCCCATCATGCTCATCTCAAACTTGCTTTTCATGAGATTTGCAAAGTCATTACAAAGTTGCTTGCCCTTAGATCCAAATATGATGTCATCAACATATACTTGAACTAAGAGTAGTTTCCCGTCATGATTTAAGGTAAATAAAGTTTTATCAACTTTACCTTTCTTGAAACCACTTTCCAGAAGGTATTTGGCCAAAGTGTCATACCATGCTCTTGGAGCCTGTTTCAGTCCATACAGAGCTTTTTGTAGTTTATAGACCATTCTACTTTATGAGAAAACTTCAAAGCCCGGTGGTTGCTCAACATAAACTTCTTCTGCAAGTTCACCGTTCAAGAATGCACTTTTGACATCCATCTGATAAACTTTAAAATCTTTATAAGCTGCAAAGGCTAGAAAGAGTCTTATTGCATCCAATCTGGCAACTGGTGCATATGACTCATCAAAATCTAAGCCTTCAGTCTGGGTAAATCCCTTGGCAACCAATCTTGCTTTGTTTCTGGTTATTTCACCAGATTCATTCATTTTGTTTCTGAAAACCCATTTAGTTCCCATCACAGATATTCCTTCTATAAATGGAACTAGTTTCCAGACTTTGTTTCTCTCAAATTGATCCAACTCTTCTTGCATTGCAGAGAACCAGTCTTGGTCTCCTAAATGCTTCTTCTATATTTTTAGGTTCAATATTTGAGATGAAACATCCAAAGAGAGAATTAGCATTTTCAGCTATTGCTCTCCTAGTCCTAACACCTTGATTAATTGGGCCAATCACATCTTTTGCAGGATGATCCTTGATCCATCTCATCATAGGTTTAGTGCTAGTAGGATCAATATCCAAATGATTTGAATGTGAATCACTAGGATTTTGATTTGATACTATTTCAATATCTAAGACATTTTGCTCCTCAGAAGGGCAATTAATGTCTCACACTTGCTCAGTGTTTGAGCTATCTGGAACATGTCTTTCAGAGAGATTGTTTCCAGAGATAGCTTCATGATGAACATCTTCAGTTTCCATTTCTGGAAGTTTCATAGGAAATTCTTCATCATGTTTGTGAGTCATCTTGTTGTTACTAGGCACTTCATGCTTTTCTACGTCAGAGTCATCCTCACTTTCCATAATGATATTTCTTCTTTCTGAGGATTCTTCTTCAGAATCCCTCAGCAATAGTTTTTTGAACCTTTCTGAGAGTTCATCATTAGGAGGTGTTTTCTTACTTCCTTCATAGAATACAACATGAACTGATTCTTCAATTTTCTTTGTTCTTTTGTTGTAAATTCTGTAGGCTTTGCTATTCGTGGAATAACCAAGAAATACACCTTCATCTGCCTTTGGTTGAAATGTTCTCAGATAATCTTTCCCATTGTTTAGAACAAAACATTTACAACCAAATACTCTCAGATGTTTGATATTAGGGGGTCTACCAACCAAGATTTCATAAGGGGTCTTGTCATGGTGTTTGTTTATCAAGCATCTGTTCTGAGTGTAGCAAGCTGTGTTTACAGCTTCAACCCAATAAATTTCACTTATTTCAAAGGTCGCCTAGCATCGTCCTTGTAGCTTCTTTAAGGGTTCTGTTTTTCTTTCTGCAACACCATTTTGTTGAGGTGTTCTTACAGAGGAAAGTTGGTGTTGTATACCTTTGCAGGTACAAAACTCGTTTATGTACTGGTTGACAAACTCAGTACCATGGTCTGTTCTGATTGCAGATACCTTGTCATTTTTCATGACTTCAAGCTTTTTCAGCAAGTTTGGTATCTCCACCCTGGCATCACATTTGTGTTTCAGAAAGACAACCCAAGTGAATCTTGAGAAGTCATCTACAACAACTGCATCAGTATTTCTTTCCTGCATAACTAGTTACAGATGATTCAAAAAGATCCATGTGTAATAGTTGCAGTGGTCTAACACTAGAGTGTCTGATTTTGGACTTGAAAGAGATCTTAGATTGTTTCCCCATCTAACAGGCAGAACAGATACCATCCTTTCTATAAGATGTTCTGGGAAGGCCAACCACTAACTCTTTCTTGGCAAGTCTGTTCAGAGTTTTGAAGTTCAAGTGACTCATTATTTTGTGCCATAACCAGTGCTCTTCTGTGTAACCAGATTGACTCACCATGAGACATTCTTCGCCATGGCAGATATGCCCAATCGGCAACATAAAGACTGCCTTTCCGCCGAGCAACCAAGACTGTCTGCTTTGACTCATTGTCAATTAGTTTGCAGTATTTTGCTTTGAATTTTATAGTAAAACCCTTGTCTGCAAACTAGCTCATGCTAAATAGATTATATTTCAAATCCTTAACATGTAATACGTCAGTGATTGTTAATGTTACCAATTTGACGTTGCCAAATCCCAGAGAGGGATTTAATTCTCCTCCAGCAAATCTGATATCTGGTCCTTTGTTGCAAGCTTTGTAATCGACCAGATTTGCTTTGTCTCCTGTCATGTGCTTTCCGCATCCACTATCAAATAGCCATTGTGCTTTAGTCCAGGAAGCATTCTGCACACAACAGGAAATAGGAGATTAGGTTCTCAATTTACAATTGGAACCATCAGGACTAAACAATCTTCCAGTAGGAATCCATTTTTGGATGAATTTCCTTGGAACATTCTTTTGTGTGATAGGAACATAAGGAGGAATTCTAATTGAATGATTATCATTATTGAGAATTATTTACTTCCTTGTTGTGTTCCTAGGTGCTCCATTTGGTGCTTTCAGATACCTGTCAGGTTTCTGAGTTTGCTTTTCAGCAAACTTAGCTTTCCTTGCCAGATTTCTTCTAGCCCTGGCATTCAGATTTTCAGTGGCTTGATTTAACTTCCACTTCTGATAATTGCTTTGAGAAATTCTATCCTTTAGCCATCGTTCTTGCTCCTGTTTGTATTCCTAAGCAAGTTGTTTCCCGATGCCTTTATAGCCAATACCGTTTCGAGCACTTGAAGCTATCTGAGATCTTTTCTCAGCAGCTTTGCTAGTCTCTGGTTGGTCCAATTTCTTTCCAGAAAAAGTGACATGGGAGAATTTGCGGCTCCTCGCAATTCTACCCTTTTGAGAGACATAGCATCGTGAGTGTTTACACTTTTCGTTGTGTTTCTTTTCGTAGACGATCCAACAGCTTTTGTTTTTGACTTGTTTTTCCCACAAAGGTTTAGTCGCAACTGCCTTTCCTTTGTCAACAATCTTCGTCTTCTCACCGATACTATAGATTGCATGGGAACCATCTTGCTGAGTACTTACAAATGTTCTTCTTTCCTTACTCTTATTCAGAGTGATAGAACAATCTGTCTGTGTATTCAGCCCAAGTCCTTTCTTTTCTGAAGGATCTCTTAGGTAAGATTGTACTTCAGTAAGAGTGTCACTAGCTTTGGCATAAGATTGAAAAGATAATTCTTTCTTCTTGAGTTCCTTGTTCTCAGAAAGAAGATCTTCATATTTCTTTCGTAATTCAGCCATTGCTTCTTTATGTGACTTTTCAGTCTCAGATATCTGAGCTTTGAGAAATGCATTTTCAGCATCCTTTTTCTCAGATACCTTAACTAATTGAGAATTTTCCTTTGCAAGAGAATTCTTTTCTTCTTCAAGATTTTCGGCTCTAGCTCGGATCATTAGAAATTCTCTTTTATAGATGTCAAGTTCTTTCCTGAGATTTTCTAGATCTTTTATTTCTTCTTCATCACTTTCATAAGTATAACAAGAAGTATGTGTTACCTCATCAGCCATAAGATGATTTCTATGTTAGAGATGTCCGACCACAATTTCAAAGAACTCCACACATTTCATTCTTCTTGAGGCCGAAGTCGATTATATCATGAGTAACTCCACATAATTCTGGTGATGGTAAGGTTGAGTCATCTGAATTTTCATCTTCGAATCATTCTCAACGCCTAGAGCATCCAGTTGAATTTGATTTTCTTTCTTTCTTGATTAACAAAGCTCGCTTCTTCCGAAGATTCTTCTTTCTTTCTTGTCACCGTCCTTAGTTTGTTGAAGGCGGACAATCCTTCTTGAAGTGGCTGGTTTCGACAATAGAAACAGATATCGCTTTCCAATTTCGCTTCTCAAGACATGATGCTTTACGAAATGGGTTTGTTCAATGAAGCTTTGCATATTTTTGTACTGGTGATAGTTTGAGCCTAGATGCTTTTTCTCTTTCGCTTTTCTTCTCTCAATTTCTCGACTGACATATTTGCTCATTTGCTTTGCAGCAAGAGCATCCTCAGTCTCTTCCTTGCTTTTCTTCTTTTCAGAAGTTCCTTGAGCAACTAGAGCAACATTCTGCAACTTTTCAGTTGTTTGTTCTCTTTGTGTTGTCTCATAATCTACCATAGCAAGATATGAGAAGAGTTCCACTGGAGTGATATTTGGCATTCCTTGGTTAAAATAAAAGAATTTGGTATGCTCCCAGTTGTGGTTAAGACTTCTGACAATAGTCTTAATCATTTCTGACTGGAAGTATATGTTGCTTTCCCCAAGTGCTGCCATATCACTCATGAGAGTGGTAAATCTGAAATCAAGTTCTTCCAGAGTTTCAGTGGGTCGTTGTTTGAAATTTTAAAATTTCAACTTGAGAACTTTGAACTTGTTTTCTTTGGTTTTCTGGCCCGCATGATTTCTTCAATCGGTTGTGCAACTTTCGCTGCTTAGCACCTACGCTTTAATCGTATGTGCTCAGGTGTCGATCTGATGATGATATTACGAGCTTGACCATCCAGACGATTCCTCTTGGCATCTTCCGATGTCCAGAGTTCTCTGGGCTTTGGTTCGTAAATAACTTGACTAGTAGATCTCCCACTTGTTGACGCATCGGTTTGTGAAGATCCTTCGCTTTGATCTCTGTCTCTACCATTAGAAACCTCCATGACTTGTTTGAGTTTTTGAATGACTATTGGGCCATTCTTTATCACTTCGATCATTTCGTCACTTATGGCTTCAAGGTGGAGCATCATGTTATTTTTCCATTTCTCGTAATTCTCTGGTTTGAGAACGGGTGCATCACTCAGAGACATTCCTGCACACTTAACACACAAATTAAATAGTCCTCGAAAATGGACAAAGTTCCTTCACCTATCTGGGGATCTAGGTTCAGTGCAGAAGGCTTGTGAACCTCCTGCTCTGATACCACTTGTTGGTCCAGATAACGGCAAAGTAAAAGATTAGGGGGGGGGGGTGAATAGTCTTTTAAAACTTTTGTCGATAAAAACTATTTCTCAGATATCTGAGTAGATATCTGATACTTATAATCAGAGCGCGGAAGACTTAAGATAGATAAGTGCAGAAACAGTTAAAGTGTGTGTGTGTGTTGCTGAAATGTAAGTACAGAAAAGTAAATAACACAGCAAGTATAGTGGTATCTGGAGGTGGCATAATCCTCCAACTAATCCACTTCGGTCTTCCAAAGACATAGAATTCACTAGAATAGATAATTGAGGTCACCTTACAAAAATCCTATTCTAACATTCCTTAAACAGATGGTTCCCAACCAAATGTTCCCCCTGAGTTGTTCCCCGGCTTTCACAGCCAAGTACTTCCTGTACTCAGAAACCTTTTTGAGCTATTCCCTAGCTTCCCAAGCTAAGTACTTCCTGTGCTCAATAACCTTGGAGTTATTCCTTAGTTACCCAAATCAAGTACTTCCTATACTCCGTTAACCTTGGAGTTATTCCCTGATTTTTCAAACTAAGTACTTCCTGTACTCCACGCCAGTGATGGTGTTGGTTTCGGTTTGAGTTGTCAGATGAGCTTCTTTAATAACTTTTCAGTTAATCAGATAGCTCTGTGAATCAAGTATACTTAATACACTTTGCAATGTATCGTATCTTGTTCTTTTTACTGACCCAAGTCTTAGATAAGTGTTCAAGAGAATGAATCTCAGATACTTGATCTTTCGTTTCAACTCTTTCACGATAGTCATTTGTTTAGGATCAGGACACTTAGAACTTTAGTGCTACTTAAGATCAAGAGCTTTGGTCGCAACAGAAAGCTTTGAGGATAAGTAATTTGCTTTGAGAGAGTAAGATGTTCAGTAAGTTCTGTGTTTCAGCGTCGTGTCTTCTCAAGCTGTCTAAGTGTTGATATTTATAGATGAATTTGAGTGCCGTTTGAATAGTATCCGTTAGGCTCAAATTCAAACTATAGATATCTCGTATAATCAGAAAGGTGTTTGTCTTCTTCTTGAAGTCGCTGCTTTTGTTCGACATCTCCGTCCGTGCATTAAATGCATTGTACTATACTTTTTGTCCCAGAGTGCCAACTAACTTTGTATCAGAGACTAGTATTATCTGATTCTTTGCACGCCCTTATCTTCAATCTTCAGATACCACTTTTATTGAAACAACTTTGTTTGCAATATATATATTTCTGTTTCAGAAATGTGGTTAAAGCTCAAGGTATCTGAGAATAGATATCTGTGGACACTTTCCTTGTTTTCAGATAGACCTTTCATTTCTCGATATCTCTTGTGACACGCTTTGTTTAAAACTATTTGTGTCTTCAAGATATCCGCTAAGGTATCTCAAAACTGCTTTTGATAATCTTGCGCTTTCTTCAAGTCTTCAATGTCGTTGAGCTTGTTCTGCTTGGATGTCTTCTTCTTGGTCTTCTCTTCATAAAATAAAAATTACATTTTGAGACCTAACATCCTATACAAGATTAGCTAGACTATCATACTTAGTGGGTTTCCTCTTTTACAATGTTCAAGTGAACCAAGAGTACTAATCACCTTTCTGAGACTAAGATAAGTCATCATGTCGCTGATCAAAATCTAAACAGATATTTCTGACAAAATATCTAACAAATTTCCTAACAGATCCATCTACTGGGAATGAAGTACTCCTTCTACATTTCTAATTTCATACAACATCCGAAGTCAATATATATAACGTCACCATGTTACATCAATTTAATAAGATACAACAACATAACATAAATGGTGACTAACATATCACCCAAACAAAGTGGCTAACATACCACTCACATTGTCCTAAATTTTACTAACACAATGGTGACTAACATATCACCCAAATAAAGTGGCTAACATACCACTCACATACAGTGGCTAACATACCACTCATATTAAAACAACGATTATAATAACAAATAAAGGAATGTCATATTTTAACTAACCCGCAACTCATCAAAGTACTCGGCCCTCATGTGGTCCGAAATGTGAGACCAACACTCAACACCCTTCCCCGGTGGCTCTCTCCTGCTCCGAATGATGTCACCGAGTTTATTATGGACCTCCCGAGGCCATAAACTGTTGTCAATGTATAAGATACAAGAAACAAATATTAATTACTTTAGTACAACAATTTATACTTGTCAACTATCATTAGTTATGTTTTACATATTTAAGAAGAATGTATAATACTTACTTGGGATTCTGTGCATCCCACTCGAGGTAGGGACAGTCGTCCTCCTCTTCCTGTCTGTGCCCAGGCTGACTGGTAGAGCCCCTGCTGGTGGGGTCTCAGGAATCCGAGACCTGCTGCTCTGACTACAAGAGCCCTCATCTCCCTCTGACCCTGTCCCCGCCCCAGGACTATCATGCGGCTGGCTGCGTGGGGGGGGGGGGTGACAGGTGCGTGGTCTCTGTCGCGGCATCTGCAAAAACATGTAACAAATACAATAAAATGTGTTAGTATGAGTTATAATACAGAACAAATTATAATAACACATGTAACCATGTTTCATGCAGAACAGAAATACTCAAGTGTTATCAACTACTAACTAGTTATAATACACATAATATACCGTTATCGCCGTCCTCTAAGTCTACATATTGGTCCTCGTGCAGATCAAACAACTCATCATCCGTGTCTATGGGATTTTGTGCTTGTTTATCGACATCCTCTTGTTGGTACGAGTTGGTAATTGAGTCCTCTTTCTCAATGTACTCCACTTCTGAGCGAGCACGAATAGGTATCGTAGCTAACCATTCCGCCTAATCGCATTTCCTGCTTGGATATTCAAGAAACACGTCACCAAAATAAATGGTTCATACTTGGTTATGTACCTCTTCTTTTGGTTTATATCAACCATTTCAAACTTCTCGTTCTTCCTCGTACCTCCTGGATTAGGATCATACCACTCAACATCAAACAAGAAGGTTCGTTTCAATGGCACACCGGGATATTCAATCCTCACTATTCGTTTTAGCTTCCCGTGGAAATCAAACAAAGAAGCTTCTCCATAATCTGCACCCTTAACACACACCCCGGAGTTTCTTGTCGCCAGGGCCGTGTTACATTCAGTCGTGTGGAACCTAAGACCATTGACTATATAACCTGGGAATGTGTAGACCTTTTTCAATTGCCCCTCTGCGAGAGCCTTTAAGTATAGGCATGTGACATTGTTAATAGAATTCCGGACATATACTCTTTGAACCAATCTGGAAATTCTGATTCCATTTTTTAGTCAAGTAGTTCCTCCAGTGTATCCTCTATAATCTGAGGATTTTCTTCCAAACAATGCTTTTTGAAAACACTGCAAACATTGATTCGATGATAAGTCTATAATTGAAGTAGAGACTTACGTAGCTATATTAAAATTTAAAGAAAGTGTTGCTCACCTCGTAAATAGCACCATATACTTGTCAACCTCAACACAATTCGTGAGGACATAATATTGAGCTGCTTTCAACTCCTTCCCCGTAAGATATTCTTTCTTAGCTCCACCAAGAGGTCTCCCTGATACCCTAAAGACAGATAGGGAAAACTCATCATCCGCTTGAACTTCGAATGTGTCTGCGTTTCGAGCCGGCCTTGATGTCTTCGTAGGGACGTGCTCATCAAAGTAATAAGAGTAGAAGGTTGCAGTTTCCTCTCGAATGTAGGAATTGGCAATCGATCCTTCAGGTTTACCTTTGTTGTTGACGTACTCCTTCAATTTCCCCAAGTACCTCTCGAATGGATACATCCATCGATACTGAACCGGTCCAGCAAGTCTCGCTTCATGTGGAAGGTGAACCGGCAAGTGCTCCATAGAATCAAACCAGCTCGGTGGAAAGATACGCTCGAGCTTGCATCGAATCAACGGTATGTTCTTTTCAAGATTTTCCAACACTTTGTCATGAACCACCATTGTGCCTAAATTTTTGAAAAATAAGCTCAACTCGGTGATAGCAGTCCATACATGTTTAGGTAGCAGCTCTCGAAATGCTACCGGGATAAGCCTCTCCATGAACACATGACAGTCGTGGCTCTTCATCCCAAAAACCTTTGTCTTCTTCAAATCCACACACTTCTCTAAATTTGAGGCGTAATTATCTGGAAAATTCAATGCCCTCACCCAATCAAACAGAATTGACCTAGATGCATTGCCAATTGTGTAGCACGCTTTCG
Source organism: Plantago major (assembly GCA_026545765.1). Taxonomy (NCBI): domain Eukaryota; kingdom Viridiplantae; phylum Streptophyta; class Magnoliopsida; order Lamiales; family Plantaginaceae; genus Plantago; species Plantago major. The sequence goes on from CM048843.1 coordinate 55,195,924, forward strand.
GCCACTTACCTTTCTCATCCTTCTTTGTCAACTCAGGCCTTTTACACCACATATCCAACTCGGCTCTAGACTTCGCATGGTCCTTTGTTTTTCCCTCAATGTTGCAAAGTGCATTGAATAAGTTCTTGAACACGTTCCTCTCAATGTGCATGAAATCTAAGTTGTGACGGATAAGAAGACTGCTCCAATAAGGCAAGTCCCAGAAGATGCTTCTCTTCTTCCAACCACATTTTTTTACCAATTTTCTCGTTATGCTGCATCCACCCAAGTTCAGTCACCTTCATAAGACCCAACCAATCAATCTCTACAAGAATTTGTGCACCAGTAAGTCGTCTCTGGGCTTTTTTCTTTACTGATGAGACAATATTCTAACGTCTCATTTGGTCTTTTTTAGCGGTCTTTGTGAGTCTTTGTCTTTAGTTTTGTAGTCTTTTTAGTTCGTTTTTACACTTTGGTGTTTTGTTTGTGTTTTGTAGAAATCGATGTCTTTTGAGCCGTATGAGAACAAGTCGGTTAGCATGGCTCGCCGCGGCGAGATTTTACGAGCTTGGTATTGAAACTTCCAGCATGGCTCGCCGCGGCGAGGAAATTAGTCCACCGCGGCGAGATTTAGCGAGTGATCATCTTCTGTAATTTGAGAAGACTTCCATGGCAAGAAGAATTGGTCTGTGGCGTAGATTTTATGAATGAGCTCTGTTTTGAAGATTAAAGCTTCATGGCTAAGGAATTGGTCACATGGCGAGATTATCTGTTGGATATATTGCGATTAGTTTGTTTTCCTTATTAGATTAGAATTTTGATTCTTTTCTTTCATACTTCTTTTAACCTAGTTTTGAGAAAAGCTCCACGAGACACACATTGACATTGAGACATCTTTGGAGCTTGGTTATTCTTTTATTTTATTCATCAAGATTATTGGTATTGATTTCTCCATTGCTTTGTTCTTTACAATTCGTTCTTCATCTTATCGATTGAATTGTATGCTATTGCATGCGAGTTTTTCATCTATGTTTGCATGCAATTATCAATTATGAGTAGCTAAACACCTTTGGATACAGTAGTATGTGAAGATTATGCATATTCGTTCTAGGGTTTATCAAAGCACTCATATAGGTTAGTCTCGTATAAAATCTTCGTAAAAACCTTCAATTCGATAAGTGCATATTAAATTCTCTAAATTGTTCATGTTTAGGAACGTGAATTGAAGACTCACGATTTCTCCAGTATAATATTTTCTTAGAACAATTGGTTGAATTGAATTGAGTGATTTGTTGTACAACGACCGTGTGACAAATATTAGTGTTATCCCTAGTTCGAATTACCATAATTGGATCTTGCTACTGTATTCATCTTTCTCTCATTGTTAATCGTAATATTAGCTTTAGTTAAACTAGTTAGAAGTATAATCAAACCATAAATCAGATTGTTACTCGCAGGTATCTGTTTACTCTCACTGCTACGTAGCTTAATTAATTCCTTAGCGAACAACTCTGTGGTTAGCATTGTCTGTCTACAACAACTGCTTACTACTTGTTTTCTAAGTAATAATTTGAGCGCATCAAATTTGGCGCCGCTGCCGGGGAGTTAATTCCTACTGTAGCGTGTGGGTGTAATATTTTATTTGCTTTTTTTTACTTACCTGCGATTTCTGCACTAACAGAAACTAAGATTTTTCGAGGTTTTTGATTTTGTAGAAGAACCTTCACAGGTTTATGCCCGGTACAAGATCGCAAGGAACACCTTTGCAACCTCTAGTACCTGAGATCGATAGACACTACCATCAGCTTCGAAGACAGAACATAGCCGCTGTTGAAATGGGTGACGTCAACGAGAATACTCCCAGAGTCAACGGTGCTGTTGAGACCCCTGTGATCACTTATGGGACCTATATGCAGCCTGGTGAAATTAAGGCTGGGGGATCAGCTGTTGTGCTCTCTAACAATGCTAGGAACATGGAGATCAAGTCTCATCACTTCCATGGCATGCTTAAGTATTATGGGATGGCTAATGAGGATGTTATCCGGTTTCTCAAGGAGTTTGAGGGGCTGATTGCTAGGATTTCGCTTACTGTAGGCACAACAACGGTTTCTGATGAGGAAATCAGGAAGAAGGTCTTTCCCATGTGTATGCAGGATAAAGCAAAGAGTCATTGAATCAACTCAAGGCTCTGGCTACTTGGGATGATCTATACAGGGCCTTTATGAACAAGTTCTATCCGGCGGAGAAGACTAGGCAGCTTCGAGTGCAGATTGAGAAGTTCATGCAGATGAATGATGAGAGCTTTTACGAGGCCAGGGAGCAATTCCTGAACTTGCTCTCTCAATGCCCTCACCATAGGTTGAGTGAGATGGATTTATGCTGCAAGTTCTATGAGGGACTCGACTAGGAAGCACAGAACATGGTGGATATGACCGTGGATGGCTCTATTGTTACGGCATCTCCGGCTGCATTGAATGAAGCTTTTGAGAAGCTTTCTGCCATCTCCCAGCTTAAGGGAACTAAAGGCAGACCAAGGAGAGCTGAAGCTAAAGCCGTGGAGCAAACACCAGTTCCTAGTACTATTGAATTGGCCGAACAGATTAAGGAGATGAGGATGCTTGGCACTATCCCTGCACCAGTGGCTCCGGTTAACGACAGGTGTAATCTGTGTGGTAATTTCGGGCATGGTGCTAGTATGTGCAGACTTCCTAAGATTATGGGGGAGAACCCAACTCCGGAGATCATTTGCTGGGTGCAAAACAGGCAGCGTGGTGGTTGGCAACCAAATCTGGGAATGAATGCAGGCGCTACTGAGGTGCAGCCCTTCAACCCCGACCGTTCCAATTTATCCTATGGAGGTAACTTCTATGAGAATGCACCACAGCAGGTTCCGACAATGATTCGATCAGCAAGCTCCGTTTGACAGCTCCGTTTCAATAGTCAAGAACGGCTTTAAGCTCGCCTACTAGTGCATTGCGAAACGCTAATCAGGAGATTAGAGCTCACATGGAGAGATCAGAGAGGTTCTGGGCAGAAGCACAGCGCAATCAATCCAAGAATGACCAGAGGTTTGAGAGCATTGAGCAATCGCAAAAGAGGTTAGAGAAGACTCTTGGTGACCTGGTCGGCGCCTTCCAACGAAGAGAGAAGGGTAAACTCCTCGCGACTGTCGAGAATAACAGAATACATGCTTTGGAGGTATCTTTTGACAAGCCAAGAGTAGTTAAGACTGTTATTACGACTTGCACTTGTAACAATGATAAGGTGGTTTCCTAAGTTGAGGCAACACTGGAACATGAAGCAAGAAGGGTGATAACATCTGGTCCCGCGGTTCCAGGAAAGAAGGCAAATGCAGGACCAACTCAGATGATCCAAAAGGAAGAGAAGAGCATTAGTGATGCAAACAGTTTCGATTTGGTTGTCGGGATGGGCAGTTCTTCTGAGGTTACAGGTATTATTGATACTGGAGTTGCAGTTAACTTTATGACATTCGAAACTTATGAGGAACTCAACCTGAAGGGTCTAGAACCGAGAAGATGCTTTGTGACCATGGCTAATGGTACTCGAAGAAAATGCATTGGAGTTGGTGAAGATGTCCCAGTAACCATTGGAGGAGATGTATTTATGACTGATTTCGTGGTTCTTGAGTCAGCTGAAGATCAAAGAGATGGACAAGGACATGCTGCTTCTTGGGCGCCCATTCATCAAGGCTACTCGCATGATAGTCGATCTTTATGGGCGTACATGTACTATCCAGGTTTGCGGTGAGAAACGCGAGTTACAAGCTGTCACCGCATCATATTCTCCTGCACAGGTTGACACCAGGAATTAAATTGCAGCACACACCGGTCCACTCTACACCTACTCTCGCTCACGAGTGAACATGGGGACAGAGAAGGCTGGTAACCTCAAGCTCAATTAGCTCCAGTATGGAAGAAGTCGAGCTAAAGACTATAAACAAAAGCCCCCTTTTTTGTTTTTTCATTCATTTAGACTGATTTTTCATTCCGTACACTTGCTTGTTACTTTGTATTGTTAGACTATTTATTTATGTGGTTTGCTTGTTTTTAGTTTAATTGTGTCTCTGGAAGGGGGGACCTTTGCACTCATACGAGGAAACTCGTAAACTCTAGCTGAGGCTTGGAGCTTCGATCTTGCGACGCGAGGTTGAACTAAGTGCAAGTGAATTTTTTTTGAAAAAAATTTACTCTCGCCGCGGCGAAGCATCTTGCTCGCTGCGGCGAGGTGGTCTCCCTGATCCTATTGTGCATTCGTAAGTTTTCGCCGCGGCGAGCGTCCGTTCTCTTTCCAATGTTTGTCTCGTAAATTCCCGTCGCGGCGAGATTTATTCTTCACCGCGGCGAGATCTTATATATATATATATATATATATATATATATATATATATATATATATATATATATGTATATATATGTATATATATGTATGTATATATATGTATATATATGTATGTATATATATGTACATATGTATATATCTATATACATATATATACATATATATATATATATGTATATATATATATATATATATATATATATATATATATTTGCGATAAGAAAACTCGCCGCCGCGACAAAAAAAAAAAAAAGGGAATCTGTTGTTTCGAAAAAACTCGCCACGGCGAGCTAGGTTTTTTTATATTTTTTCTCTTCATCTTCTTCCTCACCGCCCCAATTCCTCTCATTCTTCTTCCCGTCTTCCTTCTTCTCCTCACTCCAATCCCCCTTTCTCCCTCAATTCTCCACCAAATTCCCCCATTCTTGTTGTAATCTAACGGGTTTTTCCCCCTCTCTTCGATTCTTGCTCCGTTTTTGTGCTTGATCCATCCAATTCTTCGGATTCACAAGGTAAATTGGCTTGAACTTCCTTCTTTCTAATTTTTTCGAGTCTACTTGAATTATTTGGTTGATCGTCGTTAGTTGTGATTGCTTGGGTGTAGTAGTTGGATTTTGATTGATGCATGGATTCCTTACTCGTTGATTTTGGAACTTCCTTGTGTTTTCCAATTTTGTGCAATGCTTGCCCATTTTTGACAATTACTGCCATCTTGTCCCTCTTCTTCAATGATTATCCATACTCCTATGCTTGAGAACTGATGTGAATCATGCATTAGCCTTGATATTGCATTCTGCGTTGGTTTGGGGAATTTTGCATTATCCCCTGTTCCTTGCTCTTTTGTTGCTTCTGGCTCTTTGATCATGAATTGGTTTGGGGAGGTAGTTTTCTACCCCCATTGTTCTACACTAACACCTTTCTCGCAGGCACTATGTCTCCCAGAACCACAGGCAGTAAACGCCATAGAGGCGAATCCAGTAGCGCGGCCAGACAGAGCGGTCCCGTAGATGAGTTCTCCCATCTATCCGCGGAGGCGAGGGATTTTATGGAAGCAAACTTTATGGAGCTTAGGAAAGCATGGCCCGAGCGGGAATTGGCTCTTGATGAGCTGGAGGATGCTGTCTATGCCCGAGTCTAGGCAAGGATCCGATATTTAGGCTGGGGCACGCTCTCCGGTAAGCAGCTACCCTATGACCCGAAGCTGGTTCGGGAGTTCTACATCAGCCTCCACGACTTGGCTGATGGGGTGATGACGATTCGTGGCGTCAGGATCCAGTTCTCACCTGGGAGTATCCAGGACTTCCTACAGTCTAGGGTGTTCCAAGCAGAAGACGACCGGTACAGCCACTGGGGCAAAAACTGTCACAACCGGCAGTTTGATAGGGACTTAGCCGAGTTCGTCCTTCTACCTGGTACCGATCCGGAGGACCACAGGACCAAAACCACCATAGCCACCGACTTCCTCCAGCCAGAGGTTCGCCTCTGGCAACATCTCATACAGTATAATGTGACCCCCCAACTCACATTTTACCACCCTTACCCCTCCCACAGCCTGCCTCATTCGAGCGATCATGGAAGGGCAGTTTGTTGACGCCCTAGATATCATTATGGCGGAGGCTCAGTCCCGGAAGTCTAATGGCAGTCTCCTCGGTTTTCCATGCCTTATTACCAACATCTACCGGTCCTTCAATGTTCCCGGTATTCAAGGCTCTGAGAAACCCAAAGGAGCTCTGAAATCAGCTAGCGCCAGTGTCATCCTCGGTCGTTATCCCACTCCTATCAGGGGCGCCGATGATACTGTAGAGCAGCCCGCTCCACCTGTTCCTTCTGACTTTCAGCATTACTTCGACCAGATGCAACCACAGTTTCAAGAGTGGGCAGGAACACAATATGCCCGGATCGAGGACCAGTACTCCGGCATCGAGGATCACTACCGGCGACAGGAGGAGCGAGACAGGAGAGCTGAGGCTAGGGAGCAGCGTGAGCTTGAGCGCTTGGAGAGGCAGGAGGTACTCTGGAAGACGCAGAAGGATTTTTGGGAGCAGCACTTCGGTGGTGGCCCTTCTGGATCCTCCTGATCACCCCTGCTAAGACAACACTATGGTTGGTCATTCTATACAGTCGTTCATACCTATTCATTGCTAGGGACTAGCACTTGTTTAGGTTTTGGGAGGTGGTCGACTGTATCTTTAGCTAAAGTTGTCTCATTTTGTACTCTATTTCGTACTCTATTTTTTATTTTTTATTTTTATGTATTATGTTCAAGTGGTATGTTAGTCACTTGTTTTTTGTTATGTGACTGTGGTGGTATGTTAGACACCTTTACGTGTTAGTTATATATTTCCTTTCCAGTTGAGTCCAGTATAGATGTTAGCACTTTTATTTTCGCTTGTGGTGAGCTGAGTGAATTACCAAGTCGAACGTCTATTGCGAATGGTAAATTCTCTTGCTGCTTACGTTTTGTTTAATGTCTAGCTAGAAGTAGTATAGTAGGCTTTTAATCCTGCAAGGTCGCTTATCTTGTAAATAGCAAGTCTGGTTAGCCCTGTAGTCCAAAAGCCTGTGAGGAGCCTAGCCGAAGAAAAAATATTGTACCGGCACCTGTTATTGTATGATTTCCTGTGATGTGCAAGTTTTTACGTATTACTTGCGCCTTTTCATACTTATGTGTACTTAGTTTCGTTGGGGATGATGAACGACATGCTTTACTTTGCGGATTTTATTTTCTCCCGTTCTGTCGAACTGGTTTAGGGAGAGGATTGTTCACTATGAATGTTATGAGCCGTTATAATTGAGCTGCGGAAATCTGTCTACTGTTCCCTTAACTTATGATATTTGAATCTCGGGGTGGATCTATGGTCTTTATTGATCACCGTTAGTCGTGTTAGGCGTGTTTCAAATACTACCTATATACCGACGTGGCCTTTGAAAGCCAAATGTCCATAAGGGTTGATGGCACGTATACCAAACTGACATGCACAAAAGTGCGGACTTTTGGTAAAACAGACACCTGCAAAAAATTGAGATTAAAAGAGCCCAGGTGGCCACGCACTGAATTTAGTGAAGCATTATGAGATTTGATGTTGTTTTGAAATGGATGAGGGGAGTAGTTCCAGTTTTTTGATTTTTCTGGAGGAATACAGTCATGTGCCAAAGTCCCTTTCGACTCAATGATACGAGTACAATAGCATAACATATTTGAGGCATCCTTGTGACGAAAGTCATCTTCCCAGTTTACTTTTGAGCTATACCCTATATGGTTACTTCCATGAGAGTGAGTGATACACTTTATACACTTGTGAGGCACTAGCGGGTTAGGCTTAATTGTTATTTACTTGAGAAACGATCATGTCTGATTACCTGCTTACTATTTTTGCCCAGGTTAGGTTGAGAACAAAATTTTTGCATCTTGTGAATTTAATGTTTTCAATGGTAGAATCGTTCACTTGGGAATTTGACTCTTTGTTTGTTTATGGTTTAGAGTCTAGTGTGTTTAGGTTGTGTGTTTGCTAGGGGACGAGCAAAGGTTCGGTTTGGGGATTTTGATGAGACAATATTCTAACGTCTCATTTGGTATTTTTTAGCGGTCTTTGTGAGTCTTTGTCTTTAGTTTTGTAGTCTTTTTAGTTCGTTTTTACACTTTGGTGTTTTGTTTGTGTTTTGTAGAAATCGATGTCTTTTGAGCCGTATGAGAACAAGTCGGTTAGCATGGCTCGCCGCGGCGAGATTTTACGAGCTTGGTATTGAAACTTCCAGCATGGCTCACCGCGGCGAGATTTAGCGAGTGATCAACTTTAGCGAAGGAATTGGTCTGCCGCGGAGAGATTTTGCGAATGAGCTCCTGTTTTGAAGATTGAATCTCGCCGCGGCGAAGGAATTGGTCCGCCGCAGCGAGATTATGGGAGCTGGATATATATTGCGATTTAGTTTTGTTTTCCTTATTAGATTAGAATTTTGATTCTCTTCTTTCATACTTCTTTTAACCTAGTTTTGAGAAAAGCTCCAAGAGACACACATTGACATTGAGACATCTTTGGAGCTTGGTTATTCTTTGATTTTATTCATCAAGATTATTGGTATTGATTTCTCCATTGCATTGTTCTTTACAATTCGTTCTTCATCTTATCGATTGAATTGTATGTTATTGTATGCGAATTTTTCATCTATGTTTCACATGATTATTACCATGAATCTTTGCATGCAATTATCAATTATGAGTAGCTAAACACCTTTGAATACTGTAGTATGTGAAGGTTATGCATATTCGTTCTAGGGTTTATCAAAGCACATATAGGTTAGTCTCGTATAAAATCTTCGTAAAAACCTTCAATTCGATAAGTCCGTATTAAATTCTCTAAATTGCTCATGTTTAAGGATCGTGAATTGATGACTCACGATTTCTCCAATATAATATTTTCTAAGAATAATTGGTTGAATCGAATTGATTGATTTGCTGTACAACGACCGTGTGACAAATATGAGTGTTATCCCTAGTTCGAATTAGCATAATTGGATCTTGCTACTGTATTCATCTTTCTCTCATTGTTAATCGTAATATTAGCTTTAGTTAAACTAGTTAGAAGTATAATCAAACCATCAATCAGATTGTTACTCGCAGGTATCTGTTTACTCTCACTGCTACGTAGCTTAATTAATTCCTTAGCGAACGACTCTATGGTTAGCATTATCTGTCTACAACAATGTGGGCATGCATATTTCCCTGCTGTTTTCCTTCCAGATAGCATGGAGTACGCAGGGAAGTCACTCACGGTCCAAAGAAGAGCTGCTCTCAAGGTGAAGCTCTTTTTGGTCGACACATCATATGCAGGGATACCATCCGTCCATAACTCAATCAGCTCCTTGATTAGGGGTTGCAAGAAAACATCTAACGTCAGTCCAGGATCTTTCGGCCCAGGCACCAACGCAGTCAGAAACATGAATGGCTCCTTCATGCACTCACCGGGGGGCAGGTTGTACGGTGTGAGCATAACTGGCCAACAAGAGTATTTTCGATCACTTCCAAACGGGTTAAAACCATCTGTACAAAGTCCCAATCGTACATTTCTAGATTCGGCTGCAAACTCTGGATATGTCTTGTCAAACGATTTCCATGCGGGTGAGTCTGCTGGATGGTCCATTCTACGATCTTCTGCATTATCCGAGATTACTCGCTCCTTGTGCCACCGCATTTTATCGGCATAAGCACTGGAAGCATAAAATCTCTTCAAACGAGGTGCTACAGGGAAGTACCACATTTTCTTATGTGGGAGATTTTTCTTCTATCGTTTCTTTGAAGCCCCCTCCTAGTAACGCTTGTACCGTTCCTTACCACAAAACTTGCATTGTATTAGATCTGCATCCTTCTCCTAATAGATCATGCACATTTTCGGACAACAGTCTATGGTTACCATAGGCAACCCCAAACCCCGTATCTTTTTCTTCGCTTGGTAAAAGTTGGTGGAAACTAGGTTTTCTTCAGGACAAAGGGCCGACATTACGTCAACCCATTCATTGAAGCTCATTTCAGATTGCTGGCCATTAGCCTTACAACTCATTAGCCGAGCCAACAAAGACAACTCAGTGAGCTTACACCCCGGATAAACCGGCTTCCTTGATGATGTCAAAGAACACCTGATCCTTGGGATTCGGTGGTTCCTCCACCTCCCCCTTGGTTTCAGTGTTACTTGTGTCCATGAACTCTGCCCCTGCAACATCATACACCATTTGTTCGACTCGAGCTCGAATAGCATCGCCTTCAGATGTACTTTGTTCCCCGACTTGTTCATTTTTTCTCTTCCATCCATGCGGTCTGTATTGGTCATATGTATTGGACGGTGTTGCTTTCTCACCATGATGATTCCATACCTGATACGCAGGCAGAAATTCATTTTTCCTCAAGTGCTGGACTACCGCTGTAGGAGTCGGGTATTGCCTGTTTCTGCACTTTTTCATTGTACAAGGGCACTTTATCAACCCATCCTTTACACGAGCCGGATTTGAGATTGCAAATGCAATGAAACCTTCAACCCCTGTTAGAAAACTCGATTGAACTCTGCCATTTAGAGTACGACAATACATCCATGAACGATCGGTATTCATTGAATAATTAGATAATAACCTGACACATTTGAATTCATTAGATCGAGGTCTATCATTTACGATAATAAATCAATTTCACAATAATTCAATAAATTGCTACATAATATAAGTTATATTAGCTTCAATCAATTGTTACGTCATTACATAATATAAGTTACATTAGCTTCAATTTTACCATAATGTTTGGTTTCATATATCAACTAATGATTACTAGTTATACAAGCCTAAAGACAAAACGGATAAAACTCATCATTCTCTTGCAGCCCCCCTCCTCACCACTTGTGACGCTCCCTACCACAGAACTTGCATACCAACAGATCTACATCCTCCTCCTAATACACCATGCACATGTTCCGACAACTAAAGAAGTACTCAATAGGCGGCCCCAAACCCCGCCTCTCCCTCCATTGGAGGTATGCCATGGACGGTGCTTCCTCACCATGATGAATCCATACATGATACTCAGGCATGAATCCATTACGTCTCAAGTGCTCGAATACCGCTGTAGGAGTCATAAATTGCTTGTTTATGCAGGTTTCCAATGTGCAAGGACACTTTATCAACCCCCCATTTGCAGAAGCCGGACGTCCCATGGTAAACACGATGAAACCTTTAACCCCTTTACAAAACTCCTACAAACTCTGCCATTTACCGCCGTACGATCGTACATCCATGAACGGTCGGAATTCATTAGATACTTTTGTAACCTGACACGTTCCAATTGATTAGATCGTATTTAATTGATTAGATCGATTCCAATTCTGTCGAGATTGTCGAGATTAATTGTTAATTATTATACGTTCCTTATAATTTCATGATTAATTATTAAGTGTTCGATATGTTACAAAATTTCCCATGTATTTTAACCATTTCAACCACTTACTACTACGAGTTATGAATTATAAATTACACGTTAATATAATCAACAAATGGTCTCAAAACACTTAACTAAATCCTCGTAATCTAGTACATATACGAATTTATCAAATCAAAACTACTTAACAGTATACTAATGAACAATCTAAGTGATAGCAATCTCAAAGTTAATTAACTAAATATTAACATTATACTAATTAACTAGTAATACTAATTTGATATATATAGTTAACATTAAACTAGTCGAAATTAACAAAATTCCCAAATTTGTCAAAAAATTAGGGTTTCAAAACACTAATCGTAATACATATACAAAAGCATCAAACATGAAAATCAAGCTTAATCAATCAAACATCAAACACTAAATCAATTTCACAACAAAATCAATCAATTGACATCCCCAAGCTTAACCTACTACTTCATATAACATGTACTAGCTACCATAATTGTTTACAAACATACAATTGATCCAAATTATCAAAAATCCCAAATTTAGAATAGATAGGGATTAGCCTAATACCTTCAAATTGCGGGAAAAATAGCCGAAGAAGGATGAAATTGATCGACCACCCAAGCTCCTTGTCCCACGAGCTTCGAATTGACACCAAGATTGGCCGGAATGGTGGAGTTTTGGTCGGAAAGTGGAGAAGAACGAATTAACCGAAGAGAGGAGGAAGATGGGAAGCAGAAGTGAAAATGGTGAAAATGGGTCTGCTGCTCGTTTTTCACCATTTTCTAGCGACGGATCGCTATCCGTCGCTAAGACGGATAGCTATCCATCGGTCCTAATTTCTTTTTTTTTTTTTTAATATTAGCGACGGATAATTTATCCGTCGCTATTTTTTTATTTTTAAATTAAATTTAAAATAATTTACGAAGGATAATCTATCAGTCGTAAATTTTTGAATTTTTTTTTAAAAATAAAATTAAAAGTCAACACATTAGCGACGTATAAAAGCGATGGATTAAATCTGTCGCTACCCTTAGCGATTTGTCGCTATAGGGGCGACGAATTTTATCCGTCGCCCCTTTCCGTCGTTTTTTCCCTGATTTCTTGTAGTGATTCTTTTCAGAAGACTTTAGATTAAACTTGTTGACCATATCCTTTGCATAATTTGTTTGACTAATGAATATTCTATCATTAAGTTGCTTGACGTGCAATCCTAGGAAGTAGTTTAATTCTCCCATCATGCTCATCTCAAATTTACTTTTCATGAGCTCAGCAAAGTCTTCACAAAGTTGCTTGTCTTTAGATCCAAATATAATGTCATCAACATATACTTGAACTAAAAGTAGTTTCCCTTTATGGTTCAAAGTAAAGAGTGTTTTATCAACATCTCCTTTCTTGAAGGCACTTTCCAACAAGTATTTGGCTAAAGTATCATACCATGCTCTCGGAGCTTGTTTCAGTCCATACAGAGCTTTCTGAAGCTTATAAACCATTCTTCTTTCTGTGGAAACCTCAAAGCCTAGTGGTTGTTCAACATAGACTTCTTCAGCAAGTTCACCGTTTAGGAATGCTCTTTTAACATCCATCTGATAAACTTTAAAGTCATTACGAGCTGCAAAGGCTAGAAATAGTCTAATTGCGTCCAATCTTGCAACTGGAGCATATGATTCGTCAAAATCTAGTCCTTCTGCCTGGGTGAATCCCTTGGCAACCAATCTTGCTTTGTTTCTGGTTATTTCACCAGACTCATTCATTTTATTTCTGAAAACCTACTTGGTTCCAATTACAGATATTCCGTCAACAAATGGAACCAGTTTCCAGATTTTGTTTCTCTCAAATTGATCCAACTCTTCTTGCATTGCAGAGATCCAATCTTGATCCTTCAATGCTTCTTCTATAGTTTTAGGTTCGATATTTGAGATGAAACATCCATAAAGAGAGTCAGCAATTGCTCTCCTAGTTCTAATTCCTTGGTCTAAAGGACTAATCACATCCTTGGTAGGATGATTTCTTATCCATTTCATAATGGATTTTGAACTAGTAGGATCAATATCATTTTGATCTGAATGTGAATCAATATGATCTTGATAGGATACTTGTGCAGTATCTGATATATCTGGCACATGGGAAATGACATGGATATCTGACACTTTTTTTCAGTGTTAGAGATATCTGGAATTTGATTTTCAGCAATCTCATTCTCAGAAATCTCTTCATAATGAAGGTTCTCAGTAACCTGTTCCATTTCTGGAATTCTCATAAGATATTCTTCATCATGTCTTAGAGTCATCTGGTTGTTACTAAGCAATGGTTGCTTTTCATCGGCAGATTCATCCTCTAAGTGAATGACAAAGTTGTTTCCTTTTGAGGATTCTTCTTCAGAATCTTTAATCATTAGTTCTTTGAACCTATCTGAGTGTTCTTCATTCAAGAGTACTTTCTTGTTTCCTTCGTAGAAGACTACATGAACAGATTCTTCAATATTTTGCGTTCTTTTGTTGTAGATTCTGTAGGCTTTGCTATTCAGAGAATAACCAAGAAATACTCCTTCATCTGCTTTTGGTTGAAATGTTCTGAAGTATTCTTTTCCATTGTTAAGAACAAAACATCTGCAACCAAACACCCTTAGATGTTTGATACTGGGGGGTCTATCAATCAAAAGTTCATAAGGAGTTTTGTCATGGTGTTTGTTAATCAAACATTTATTTTGAGTGTAGCAGGCTGTGTTAATAGCTTCAACCCAATAGATTTCACTTATTTCAGTGTCAGCAAGCATTGTTCTTGCTGCTTCTTTTAGGGTCCTATTCTTTCTTTCAGCAACACCATTTTGTTGTGGTGTCCTTACTGAAGATAGTTGATGTTGTATACCTTTGCAGGTACAAAACTCTTTTATGTACTGGTTCACAAACTCAGTACCATGGTCTGTTCTGATTATAGATACCTTGTCATTTTTCATGACTTCAAGCTTATTCAACAAGTTAGGTATCTCAACCCTTGCATTAGATTTATGTTTGAGAAATACAACCCAAGTGAATCTTGAGTAATCATCAACAACAACCAGACCATACTTCTTTCCTGCATAGCTAGTTACAGAGGATTCAAAAAGATCCATATGTAACATTTGCAGTGGCCTTTCACTGGAGTGTCTAGTTTTAGACTTGAAAGATGTTTTGGATTGTTTTCCCATTTGGCAAGCTGAGCATATACCATCTTTTCTATATAATATTTTGGGTAAACCAACCACCAACTCTTTCTTGGCTATCTTGTTCAGAGTTTTGAAGTTCAAGTGACTCATTCTTTTATGCCATAGCCAGTTTTCTTCAGTGTGGCTAGATTGACTCACCATGAGACATTCTTCTGTTGTGGCAGATGCCCAGTCAGCAATATAAAGATTTCCTTTTCGCCTAGCAACCAAGACTGTCTGCTTTGACTCATTGTCAATTACTTTGCATAGTTTTGACTTGATCTTTACAGTGTACCCTTTGTCTATCAATTGACTCATGCTTAGGAGATTATATTTCAATCCCTTTACATGTAGTACTTCAAAGATTGTAAGAGCTCCAAACTTCAGATTGCCAAAACCTATGGTTGGATTTTTATCTCCTCCAGCAAATATAATAATTGGTCCTTTATCGCATTTTCTGTCGTTAATCAGATTTGCTTTGTCTCCTATCATGTGCTTCCCACATCCACTATCAAAATGCCACTTCGGGTTTTTCCTCAGAGTGTTCTGCACAAGACAGGAAACATGGAGTTTGGCTCTCATTCCAACAATGGAACCTTCTGGACTATAGAATCTCCCTGTAGGAATCCATTGCTGAATGAACTTCCTTGGGGTATTCTTTTGTCTTGTTGGAACATAAGGAGGAATTAAATGATTAGTGTCATTATCAATTAAAGCTATTTTCCTTCTTGGTGTGTTCCTTGGTGCTCCTCGTGGTGCTTTCAGATACCTGTCAGATTGCTGAGTCTGCTTTTCAGCAAACTTAGCTTTCCTTGCCAGACTTCTTCTAGCCCTGGCATTCAGAGTGGTCGTAACCTGTTCTTTCTTCCACCTCTGATGATTGCTATGCACAATCCTGGCTTTCATCCATCCTTCTTGCTCTTGTTTATACTCACGAGCGAGTTGTTTCCCGATGGATTTATAGCCAATGCCATTTCGAGCACCTGGTGTTGTCTGAGTTCTCTTCTCAGCAGCTTTGCTAGACTCTGGAACTTCTTTCTTTCCAAAAAACGTGATGTTGGAAAATTTGCCTACTCCTGCAATTTTTCCTTTCTGAGAGACATAGCACTGTGGGTGATTACACTTTTTAGTGTTATGTTTCTTTACAGAAATATTCCCAACAGTTTTCTTTTGTACTTGTTTTTCCCACAAAGGTTTGATCGCGACTGCCTTTCCTTTGTCAACAACCTTAGATTTCAAACCAATGTTGTAGGTTATTTGAGAACCATTTTGTTGAGCACTAGCAATCGTTATTCTTTCGTCACTCTTATTCAGAGTAGTAGAGCTATTTGTTTGTGTGTCCAGCCCAAGTCCTCCCTTTTCTGAAGGGTCTCTTAAATAAGAGTGCACTTTAGTAAGAGTGTCACTAGCTTTGGCATAGGATTGAAAAGATAGTTCTTTCTTCTTGAGTAATTGTGAATTTTCCATCTTAAGAGAATTCTTTTCTTCTTCAAAAATGTCGGCTCTAGTTCGGACCATTTGAAATTCTATTTTGTAAAGATCAAGTTCTCTTCTAAGATTTTCTAAATCTCTGATTTCTTCCGCATCACTCTCATAATTTATGAATTGAGAAATGTTGGTTACCTTGTCAGCCATTAGGCAAGGCTCAATGTTGGAGCAATCTGGATAGATCTCCTCAGTAACCCCCACATAATTCCCTTTTCTTTTGACCAAAGTCAACTAATTCATGAGTGATGCACATAATTCTGGAGAAGGTAGTTTGGAGTCATCTCAGTCTTCTTCCTCAGAGTCTGACTCAATCTCGAGAGCATCCAGCTGGATTTGAATCTTTTTCCTTTCTTCAGTGAGCAAAGCTCTCAGACCTCTCTTGAAGTTTCTTCTATCTTTCTTGTCACCTGTCTTTAGCTTATTGAAAACAGGGCAGTCTCTTTTAAAATGACCAGGTTTTTGACAATAGAAACAGATATCATTTCCGATTTCTGCTTCCTCAGTACTAGATGCTTGCTGAGTCGGTTTGTTCAGTGAGCTTGACAGCTGCATATTCTTGTACTGGTGATAGTTTGAGCCTAGATGCTTTTTCAGCTTCTCTTTGGCTTTTCTTCTCTCAATCTCCCGACTGACATATTTTCTCATTTGCTTTACAGCAAGATCATCTTCCTCAGTCATTTCCTTGGTATGCTTCTTTTCAGAAATACCTTGTGTTACTAAAGCAACATTGTGAACTTTCTCATCAATTGTTTGCTCTCTCTGAGTAGTTTCATAGTTGACAGTAGCTAAGTGGGAAAAGAGTTCTACTAGAGTGATATTTGGCATTCCTTGGTTGAAATAAAAATACTGAGTATGTTCCCAGTTTTGATTCAAGCTTCTCACGATAGTCTTAACCTTTTCAGAGTTAGAGTATCTCTCACTTTCACCAAGTGCAGCCATTTCACTCATCAGTGTTGTAAATCGGAAATCTAGTTCTTTAAGAGTCTCTGTGGGACCTTGTTTAAAGTTTTGAAATTTAAGCTTCAAAACTTCGAATTTATTTTCCTTTGTTTTCTCAGTGCCGGCATAGATTTCTTCAATCAGTTGCCAGGCCACTTTCGCCGTTTTTGCACCCCACAGTTTACACTGTATGTGCTCTGGAGTGGAACGTATGATGATATTGCGAGCATGACCATCTAGTCGATTTCAGTAAAATCACTTATGACAAATCAACTTAGGGTTCGAATTAATAAAAGATATTTCGGTAACCTATAACTCATGAAGTGAACTTCTCTAAATGGGAGGATCAATGGGGATGTGACCTTTTGTTCAAAAGGGCATCCTCTGTGGGGTTGGTGCCTGTTGGGTGTGTGCGTGTAAGGTAAATAAGTAAATAACGAAGCTCTTTAAGTGAGTCAAATCCATACATGTAATATATTTTGTAGCCATGTCGTAATTTGATCTATTAAATAATATTTTCCATATGACTGGTTTTAAAGTAACTTTCTTTGGTTATTTACTTTTTGGATCTCTTTGTCATAGCATTGTACGTCATGCAATTCTACTTTATATACGTAAAGCTTGGTGAATTGTACTGAATGAGTTAGTCTTTTGGAAATAATAGAATTAGGGGGGGGGGGGGGGGCTAATTGTATAGATAATCATATCAAATAAACTTTTAATGCTATTTAATCATAGTAAGCTATCCTTCCCAATACAGTACATATCTTATGTTGTCGTGTATTGCCTGATTTATTATGTGTTCGTTAATTTCAGATAGATATCTGAACACTATCACTCGTCGAAAACATTATGAGTTCGATGAACTCATGCAATTGCTCCCGCTCTCTCCCACACACTCAAGTTACGTGGGCAAAGCATTTTGTTTTGGCTAATTCTATACAAGTCTATTATCTTGTACGCCCTATTTTCTTATTATTTGTCCAGTTCTTTTTCTAGGTCATGTTGATTTTTTGATGGTCTTTAAAACAATGTATATATTTTATACTCCAATTATGTCCTATGATACACCTTTCAGTTGAGAACTTTTGCAAATTTTGAGTCCATGGTACTAAGGATTATTGGATCTTGTAAAGTGCTACTTAACTTCATACACTAGAACTCCTTGAATGAATGGCTACGCTTAAACATATACGGTAAATTTTTCCTGTGACGAGAACAAAATGCTTATCTTTTATGATAATGAATCAAAATCATTTTCTCAAAATGTGTTGTTTTGTTCAAGTTAGCATCTTGATGCATGTCGGAGCAACGTCTCATACATCCCTGTAACTTTCAAATGTGGACGAGTCCCAAAGGAGTAATGTTTCTATGAATTCACTGGAAGGGTTTGTAGACCCAAAAGTTGGATGTGTATGGGAAATTTTTGTGAAGGAAGATATTCCTAAACTTGAGGAATATCTGCAAAAGCACTTTGTAAGTTTACTTCATCCTTCTACACTACATCTCCACTTCGAAATTTCCTATTCTTCTGGTATTGAATTCATTTTTTTTTTTAAATTAGTTTCATCTAGTTCTAATACTTCCTCTCCGATAGAGCTGGGTTTAGTAGATGGTGTACAACTTCATGAAGTGTAAGCAACTCTATTTTGTTGTTCAATGGCATCAAATGTTAGACTTTATTATATTTAATTCTTTCGATTTTTACTATATGCAGAAAATGGCACCGGTTAGGTGTAAACAACTTATTATTGTTCTATAAATAGTATGTACCAGTTACTACTTGCTACATGTATCTGAACCCTGACGTAACTAACAATAGCATTTTAGATTGTTCGAACTTGCATTAATATCAGAATAAGTTCACTTTTAAACCATGGACATTTCTCCAAAAATTAGGAGATGCAATTTTTCTACCTGCTGGGTGTTACTATCATGCACGGAACATAAAGGTTAAGTCTCGTACAGGTTTTCTGGCAATCAATAAATTTTGCTAAATTACTTCCACACGCATGCACCTACGTGAGTGTCTCCATGTGCTTTATCTTTGTGGGTATCTATTTGCTCTTGAAAAAATTACTTCAAGTTGTGAGTGTTTTTTGTTCCATACTTCTGAGAACAGGTGTTGCAGTTAGATTTAACTATAAACCTGAAACTTGGTTAGGTTATTCTATGTAACTCATATACCTCAAAACTACATATAAGATTTATAAGTAATTAGTCATCCTTTTGCTAGTTGTACCTCTGGAGAAAATATTTTGAATTTAGGACCAATAGTATTCAATAGTAAAACAAATTGATAGAGAGCAAGTAGACAGTCAGTAATAACCCGAGAACAAAACCATGAAATGGGAGCAAAGCTCAATGATCAATATGGTAATAGTTGTATATTTGAAAAGATGATAAGCTACTAGACCTTGGCCTATATTTACAGATCCACAATACAATCTATTGTAGGACTCTGAAAAGAATAAGGAAAAGGACTATAATTATAAATATAATAGGAAATAAACTAATTAAGGAGTAATTAAATACTACTTCCTACTTCTAGACTTTCATCTAAAATAAATTTAAGATTCTTCTTATTCCTATCATGGACATTATTTGATGTTTTACTTGATTTATTAATAACTCGTTCTTGCATAAATCAACTTGTCTGGGCGCATTCCCCAATTGGACTAGGAAGCTGTATCTGAATGATAAGCTCGTAATCTATCATGTACTTCTTTGTTTTCATTCATTAATCATATAACTTGTTCGTAAATTTCAAGGTATTTACCAATTATGGTTATTACTTATTACGTGTTATGTGGTATGACATTGATCAATTAAAGTTGGAGTGAGTGATGAAGGCTCTTTCCTTGAACAATAAGATGGGCTTTAATCAGCATCCATGTGAATGGAGCCAACTTTAAATGGGAGTGTCTGACTCTACCTGTTGCCTTCCATGGCCCCATCCCACAAATATACTAATTATTGGAGATTTAATTATGAATGACTAAATTCTACACCTCTTTACAAGTTGGAGATTTTAAAAAGATGTTTGGATTTTGGAATCTAGTCATTAATAGTATATTTAATTATGCCTGTCTCCACTTTGCCATACCTGTTTCGTTGATGGTATATAAAAATGCTTCTTTTTTTTTTCTTTTTCCAGAGAACAACCTTCTTCATGTTTTACTTGTTGGGTTGATATTGTTAGTGCCACAAATTTCTTGCAACATACTGAAATCATTAACTTATTATGTGTCTGAATGTCTGCCATAAAACAGATGTTAAAAAGGTATGTTTGGATCCGAGAGCAAGTCACGGAACCCATTGAAAAGGCTAATCAGTGAGTCATTTAAACAAAAAAAAATATTATTCTTCCACAGTAGATATTGTATCTATGTTCGAATGAGATCTCATTCGTACTCCATTCTGTATTCAGTTATTGTGATTTAGGTGAAGAGGTTATATGGTTGACATAACAAAAAATTTGGAAAGGATGAGAGAATATATTGAAAGAGGCGCCGACATACATCTGCCGGACTAAAAAAGAACCTTTATGGAGAACGGGGTTCACAAGTTGCTGAAATAAAGCACAACCTGGAAATAAACTCAACTCGTTCTTTGTCGGCACTTAGATTTTTATGTTCTTTTAGGTTTCCGGTTTTAAATAGCCCAAGAACGAAGTGTGGGTTTAAGTAGAGTTTTTTTTTTTTAAAACTCATCAAAAGATGAGTTTGTCGATTAATATTTTTATGTAGGTGAGAACAATTTAAATGTTTTTGCATTTCTAAAATTACATGTTTTCATCCAGGTGAGTAATGAAGAAAAATAGAGGAAAAAATATTGTATGCTGACCATGGTCATTTCAACGTTGTGAGATTTGTTCTACAATGGAGAATTCAACAAAGTTGGAAATTTATGAATATATGTAGAGCTCCATAAATTTTTGGTATTTTATGCAATTTCATCCCAAACAAATGGAACAAGGGAGCAATATTTGAATAACCATTAAGGCGGACCTGCGTGTTGAAATTAAAATCCAACAAAATAAAATGTACGAAATGTTTGATATAACCAAACATGATCAAGCTAACATCAGTATCTGTGATCTTACAAAAAATGTTTAAATGTTGCTTATTGAAGGGAACAATCATACCTGAAACATTCCGTTCATACACTAGTCTACTTTACAATGAATTTTTAAATTAAGAAAACAAAATAAAAAACAATTATACCTGATGAAAACAATCATACTTGAAACATTCCATTTTTAAATGTTGCTTATTGAAGGGAACAATCATACCTGAAACATTCCGTTCCCTCTCATTTAACCTAAGGCTCTGCATGGTTTAAGGGATTCCAAGGGAAAATAAAATAATTTGGAGGAAAATTAAATATCTTGGGAAAATGTTGAAGGAAAACAAGCATTTTCGCTTGTTTCTGTTGTTTGGTAATTTTTAAGTTTTCAGAAAAATTGACAGTTAATTTTGTTTGCAAAATTTTTCGTGAATTTCTTTTGGCTTGTTTGAACTTTTTTCTTATTTTTTCTCTTGTTTTTCCTCTTTTGTTTTTTGCTAAACTATCAATATTCAAATTTTCGAGTACAAAACCAAGGTCATTATTTGGCCAACATATATTTTTTAGTTACACACAAAGCATGGAAATATTAAAACGAACCTTTAGATTAATTATAATAGGTGAAAAGAATTGGAAAATTGTAAGTATGCATAATAAGATTGAATAGAGTAATGAGTAGCTAATTTCGTTTTGTGAAGGCGAACCGTCGTAACGCTGCTTTTACTACTTCTTTACATACCGGGATATGTTAATGTAATAGTTATTTGACATAAATCGTGGTTGTACAACTCTATACATCCTTCGTGGTGTGATGTTTCTACTAAGTGACACAGTAGTTTCATTGAACTGAGTAGGGGTACTCGTGCCGACTGCGCCTTGGACACCATAGTATTATGCCTTGCTGTCGTTAGAGGTAATTGCGTAGGATGTTAACTAGGAAGTTGGGAGTAGCATAGCATAGGGAGGTTGGGGAACCTTTACGCATGTCAACTATTGATTTACAACAAAAGCAAATCAGTGTTTACTGTGAACTGATAATTCTGTCTGAGATAAGAAACTGTTTACTTTTCTGCAATGTTATTTGCTTGTTCCTATGCTAAGTGTCCCTAGAGAACAACATCCCGAGTCAACTTTCTGCTATAAACTGTGGATTTGAGGAATTCAGACTTATAAATTTAATCTTGATTGTATTTGGAGATTGCAGGTTCTACAACGGAAAAGGAGATCTCTGAGTGCACATCAAAATTAGGCGCCTTGGGGACACTTGACATCAAGCAAGTTTCAATCGACCGAGATAAGTTGAAATCTTTCTTTCGCTTTTTAATTTACGCGATGTCTTTATTATACGTATAGCATAAACCCAAAAAAATCTGAAAATGTATGAGAATCTATCTCCACAGGAAAAAATCCAAAAAATATTTTCTTACCCGTATTAGTTTACTTCATTATTCAAAAAATTCAAAAAAATATTTTCTTTCCTGCATTAGTTTACTTCCTTATCATGAAAACCCAAAAATAAGTACTTTTAGATTTCTTTTTATTTTCTTTCTAGTATTATATATTCGTATCTGAAAGGGTTTGTCTGTTAGTTTTTATGCAAGGTAGGAGAAGTGCAGGAACACTAGTGGTACCACTTAGAGACGACATAGACAAGCTTGAAAGGAGAAGACTGTTTGCTACCATCTTGGAAACAACTTGCAGAAGGAAACAACAACGACATTCCATTTGGGAATGTCGCAATTTCTAAACTAGAGCAACTGCTTAGGATTCGACTGGATATCCACGCTGAGAGGGAAGAGCTGGAATAGGAGAGGTTAAGGATAGCCGAGGAGAGATTGAGGTTAGAGGAGAACCAGAGAAGGGATAACTACACAAAGGTGGAACTGGTGGACGAAGACGACAGACCCATGCGCGACTATGTTATGCCAAGGCTTACACCGCATGCCTCAAGCATCTATCTGGAAAGGATTGCAAGGGAGTGTGATCTGAAAGGAACTCATCTAAACCAGCTACCACACTTCTACGGGAATGCAACTGAAGACCCGATGCACTTTATGTGGGAGTTCTACGCAATAGTTGGAGGTATACCACTAAATGGGCTCACAGAATGTCAACTCAGAAGGAGAGTCTTCCCTAGCTGCCTTAAGGACAAGGCGAAGAACCGGCTTATCTCACTACAACCAGACAGTTTGACTATATGGGATGAGGTCTTCAACAAGTTTATGCTCAGATACTTCCCATTGAAGAAGAAATCCGACCTAAAGAGCCAGATACAGAACTTCAACCAATTTGACGAAGAAACCTTCCATGAGGCATGGGAGAGATACGAGGATCTACTTGACAAATGCCCTTTGCATTCTAATCACTACTGGAATTTGACATTTTTAGTGTGAAAAATAACTCACACCATAGGCTAAAATTTTCACACTAAAACTATTTGGTGTCAAAACATGAATACTAGTGTTTGACACCAAAACCCTTGACACTAAAGAGTCTTTTGTGTGAATATATACAAAATCACACTAATATTTCACACCAATGCAAACATTGGTGTCAAAAAAGATCCACACGAAAGTAAATCCGACAATTACTATTTTATTGCTTGGGAAGTGAGTCGTTTCATGTCCACTTTTATTTTCCATTTACAGATTTATTGAAAAGAATAATATTTTTTAATTTTGAATTTCTATATTTCAAATATTTTCAATTTTCAATTTTTATACTATACTATATATATATATATATATATATATATATATATATATATATATATATATATATATATAGACCACTTTGAATATATATATATATATATATATATATATATATATATATATATATATATATATATATATATATATATATATATATATATATATATATATATTCAAAGTGGTGGTCTATATCAAAGGATAAGCATGCCACATAGATAAAAATCCTATGTGGCAAATTCTAGCAAAAAATAATTAATTTTTTAATCCTCCTATTTAGATGGCAACTTCTACCTCAAAATAATGAATTACAAATTCAACTTATTTGAGGTCCTAAAAACCTTTTTTTTTTTTTTCCCTTCTTGCAATCCTATTATAAGTAAATTTGTTATTGAATAATATAAAAGTAGTTGTTTTCTATTTGTACACCCATTTGTGTTGACTCACGTAAATGTGGTTGAAGATGTAGCAATTGAAACCAATAAAATAGGATATTAATTAAAATATACGATCACTCAATTCTATTTTAAGCAGATAGGGGTATTAAAGATAATATTTTATCAAAAAAAAAAAAAGGCCATCGAACGGCAAAAGGAATATTAAATTAAGATAATATTCCAAAAACGAAAAAAAAGAAGAAGCAATTACATATCTTAAATTATCTACTTGAATGGTTCCATGCTAAAATTATACAAACGTCCAACCATTATCAGCGCTTTAATGCTACCATTCAAATTGAAAATTAATTTTCTAAATATCTAATCTATTACATTTTTTTTGGAATTTCAAATAGTTTCAACATTCAAATCTACACTTTACATACTTTAGTCTTCACGGAGTCCAGATCCAAAACAAACTCACTGCTCAAACTCACTCAGAATTCGACAAAATTACCAAATTTGCAATCGATTCTTTCTTTCACCTCCATGTCAAACATACTACCACTAAGGAAGATGACTTCCAGATAAAAAACAGAGCTATTAATTGATATAATCCTTAGCATTATGGAGAAGATTGCATAGCATTCACCAAAGCATTGGGCCAATTATGCTACGAGTTTTTTTTTTTTTTTTTTTTAATATCGTTTCTGTTGCTCTATGATTAAGATTGTGTTCGTAACAGTTAAATATCCTCTTTACCAACGTGCAATCCCGTTGCAGATTTCTAAGCTTTCTCTATGCATTTTAAATATTAAACGTATATAAATTTACTTATAGTTGTCTGCTTTTCATCAAGAAGCTTGGAATGAATCAAGCCATACTAAAACACGATACGACTTCATGCATATCCATCAATATCCAAAAATCATGCTGGACAAGCATTTTCAAGCACAAAATTTAGAAGCAATATTGTGGAAATCCATGTTTATTCATGCGCTCAAAATTAATACTTGTAAAATAACACAAGTAGTAAAGCGGTTGTCGTAGTACAACAATGCTTAAACCACAGGGTCGTTCTCTCGAGGAATTGATTAAGCTAGTTCTAAGGTGTAGGCTCAAGGTGTAAGTTGTAAACAGATTGTTGGTCCAGATAACGGCAAAGGAAAAGACTAGGAGGGGGGGGGGGTGAATAGTCTTTTACAACTTTTGTCGATAAACACAATTTCTCAGATATCTGTGAAGATATCTGATACTTAATTTCAGAGAGCGGAAGAATTTTCTGCGATAAGTGCACGTGCTCAGCAATATATGTGTAAATACTCAGCAATGTAAATAAAGTAAGTAATAAATTGCAGAAAGTAAATAACACAGATGTTTATAGTGGTATCTGAGGGTGGCGTAATCCCTCAACTAATCCACTCTCCCTTTCTCAGGACTTGAAATTTACTAAGATAGATATTGAGTTCTCCTTACAATAAACCTATCCCTTGATTTCCTTTTACACTAGGTTCCCAACCAAGTGTTCCCCCTGAGTTATTCCCCGGCTTTCTCAGCCAAGTACTTCCCGTACGCAGAAACCTTTGAGCTATTCCTTAGTTTCCCAGACTAAGTACTTCCTAAGCTCAATAACCTTGGAGTTATTCCTTAGTTTCCCAAACTAAGTACTTCTTGTACTCCACGCCATTTAAGGTGTTGGTTAAGGTAGTTTGTCAGGTGAGTAGTCTTTATAACTTTCTCAGTTATGTAAGAATACTCTATAGAACAAGAATCACTTGACACACTTCACAATGTGTGGTGATATGTTCTTTACTGACCCAAGTCTATGTTAAATGTTCTAGCGAATGAAACTTAGATACTTGATCTTTTGATTCAATTCCTTCACAGATAGCAATGCTTGTTAAGGATCAGGACACTTAGAACTTTCGTGCTACTTAGAATTCAAGAGCTTAGTTGCAACTGTAAGCTAAAGAGTAAGTAGGTTGAATGCTTGTATGCTTGAAAGAATGAGTTCGTAGATGTAAGTTCTTGGTCTGTTCAGTGTATGTTCAAGCATTCTAAGTGTTGATATTTATAGTTGAAAATCATGTCGTTTGAATAGTATCCGTTAGGCTTAATGAAATTCAAACTATTGATATCTGTAAATAGTACTGCAGAAGACGTTGTCTCTTTTCAGAGATTTCCTCTTTTGTTCAGATGTCTCTGTCTACGCATTTATTGCATTGTACTATTTTTGTCTTGTAGTGCCAAAGGTACTATGCATGCTTTCTAAAGCATTGCATGTCCCTTTCTAGAGACCTTCACATCTCCAGATACCTGTTGAAACATTGTTTTCCAGAAACATAGTTTTATCCAGGCTATCTGAGTGTAGATATCTGTGGGCACTTTTCCTCGTTCAGAAACCTTATGTACTCAGATGTCTTTTGCAAAACTTGTTTATTGAAAAACACTTGTTTATTCAAGATATTTGGACATAGGTATCTGATGACCTTCGTCTTCAGCAATCTTGTGCAGTCTTCAAAACTTCAAAATTTGTTGAACTCTCCTGCTGGATGCCTTCTTCTTGGTCTTCTTCAAAGATATAAAAATTACATTTAGAGATCTAACATCCTATACAAGATTTGCTAGACTAGCATACTTAGTGATTTTCCTCTTTTACAGCGTTCAAGTGAACCAAGAGTACTAACCACCTTTCGGAGCTAAGATAAGTCATTAGGTTGCTGATCAAAATCTAAATAGATATTCCTAACAAATTTTCCCCTTTTTGATCCGTCAACGATGACTATCTTTAAAACCTATTACAACTTGGAAGAGGGAGCAATCTACACTTAATCATTTCTTATGATCTTTTCAATTCATTTTAATTAAGTGCAGAAAGTAAGTATCAACCAAATCACAAGGTGTGATCTTTGCTGACAAGTTATCTTTTTATAGACTGATATCTGAGAGTAGGTTCATCATATATGTTACAAGTAAAGTTTACAGATAACTTTTACAATGTTAAAACAATAAAGCACAATCATCAAGATACAAAAATACATGGTTAACTAGGACAACAGGAGTAACCAAGCTCCAAGTAAACATCCTAATTAACCTGTCTTCAAGTCTTCAAATCTTCAGCAGCTATAAGGATCAATTTGCATACTCCCTACCTCCAAATCTTTTGATATAATCTGAGTAGTCACAGAGCAAGGTTATGACCAACATCTCAGTGTCTCTGGCATAACCACATACTTCTTTATATGATTTGGTGGGATTCTTCTTGGCAAAGTGTTTGACCCATAAATACTTTCCCCATTTCCAGGCATGCTCAATTCTGATATCTGATAGCTTGAAGTAATCATATATGATCCTCAGATATCTGATGTCACCCTTGTATTGATCTTCAGTCATGTAGAATGACTCAAAGGGTTCCAGAGCAAGTCTTGTCATTGTGACTGTTCCAGTGAGGTTTGGGACTCTATGCACATCATCAGGTTTTCCATAAGGACATTCATCATTAAGGTCCTTCCTCATGGCTTCAACTCTCTTGACAACTTCAAAATCCAACCAAGCTTTGACATAATTGGTGTTGATCAAGATTGGCTTATCTTCTCCATGCCATAAGTTGTTGATGGATGGGTATTGGAAATCCTTTTTCATTTACAAGCAAGTGCTTGAGTTCCAGTATCCAGTATCCATTCCTCTGATGAATACACCTGTAGGAGGAGGAGTTGTTGTCAGTCTTCACATACTTAATTCTGGCTTCTTCTGGCCTGAGTGGAAGTTGGCCTTTTCTTCTTTCAGCTCTCAATCTATTCCTCCTTAGCCTTGAGTTTTCCCTTGGATTGCTTGAAGAACCACCCTGGATTGACTTGGTATTTCCAGAGGGTGTTTTAGTTGCAATTGGCTTTGCAGCTAAGGGCTCGGTTAGGCTATCAACCCTTTTCCTTTTTCTGTGAAGAGGAGCTTCATCTTTATCCTCATCTTCATCATCATCTTCCAGATTTCTCTTGTTGGGTGATTTGCTGCCTTCTTCATTGCCCTGGGATTTGATTTGGCCTTCTTCTTCTTCTTCAGAAGACTCTTCAATCCCTTTCACTTGTCTTCTCCTTGGAGCCTTGGTACTCCTTGGAGGTCTTTGTGCCCTGGCCCTTGTTGTCATTGTTGTTTCTTCAGTTGGTTGCTGGGAAGTAGCTACTATTTGCAAAGCAACTTGACTTGAGGAAGGCTCATTTATTCTGAGTGGTGGCTGGGAAGTTCTCTTATTTCCTCTTCCTTTCTGAGCAGTACCAACTCCAGATTTCTTCTTTTGTTGAAATCCTTCCCCCTAACCTTGAGGTCCAAATCCTTCCCTCTTAGTCATTGTTGACTGACTAAGTACCACAAAGGATTCTGAGAGAGACTCAAAATTCCTTTGCAAGTAATTGTAGGCAGTAACCAAATTCTGAAGTTCTACCTAGAGCTCCTGATTTTGTTTGATAAGTCCATTTTCCTTATCAGTGAGCTCTACCAATGGGCCTAGTATGGCATCTGCTTTTCCAGCAGTGTAACTGGCCTCATCAAAAGCTTTCTCAGCTAATGACACATCATTGTCCCTAACCATTCCCAGATCCTTCTGTGCAAGAACCATGCTGGTTGTTCTCTGAGTGATGAGCTCAATGAATTTCTTCATTTCGGTGGGGACTGAGGTAATTACTGCTTTGTCCTGTGAAGACAACTCCTTATTCAATGTAGCTAGTACTTGGTATCTGTTCAAGTATTCATTGGAGTTGACATTTGGCAGTTTGTTGAAAATTTCAGGAGCAATTAGCTTCCTTTTTAAGTGAGAAACCGCTAAGTGTTCATTGCGGTGTTCTGCCAATGCCTTGTCTTCTTCATCATCTGAGTCATCATCCCAGTGATCTTCATCCTCTTGCACTTCTTCATCAAGGTTTCCGAAGGCGGCAACCATCTCATATATGGGTTTCTTGCCTTTGGAGGATGGTTTCTTTGGTGAAGATACAGCCTTAGCATCATGCTTTTCTTCAGATACTTGTTCATCATCTAGATCCTTAGCAATATAATCAACAGCGTCCCGGAGCCCTTTAATCTCAGAGTAAGCTTGCGTCTCTTTGCGCATTTGTTCTTCAAGTTTATCTAGCTTGACTCTGGATTCAGCTATCTTTTCTTCCAGTTGAAGATGTATCTGTTGTTCTTCCTCCAATAGTTGTTTGAGTTGAGCAACTCTGGCTTGTGCATCCAATATTTTCTGAGTGTTTTCTTCAGAGTGCTCAACTACTTGTTCAATAGAGTCTTTTTGTTGGGGAGATGGATAGGTAGATTTTTGAGGAGATGGAGGAGGGGATTTTTGTGATGTCCTCTCAGTGTGCTTTTCAGCAACTGAGATATTATTACCTTGTGAAATCCCTCCTGTCCCTGGTGCAGGGGCATCATCATCATCCTTCTTATCATCCTCATCCTTGTGATGGTCAGAGGGAGGTTCTTCAAAATTATTCTCATCTGTTTCCACCTCATCTTCAGAAACCAGATTGATCACTTCAGGAAGTGTGACCAATTTCCCATTTACTTCCTCTTGTTCAGAGGGTATGCACTGTAGGGATTTTGGCAAGATTGGCTTGAATGCCATCTCCATTCTGGTCTGACCATCTGCCTTTTCAAAGGTTTCAATAACTTGAGTGCTACTTTATGAAGTTCTTATTCATCAACGTGGCAAATGTGTATTGCTCAGTTGGAAACATTGCATGCACACAATTGTCCAAGTCAAATGCTCTTTCTCTTCTAGTAGGGTGATCAATGACCCTTGTGATCTCAAACAGATCAGAGCATCTGAGTCTCTGCCATTTCTTGAAACACTTTAGATGCTTTGGCAGAGTATGAGCCTTGAAGAATGGAAGTAGGTCCTTGTTTAAATCTTCAGGGACCACTAAGGCACTAGCTTGAGCCTGAAAGAGAGAGTTTTGAGTTAGTTTCAAAACTTTAGTAGATATCTGGGTTTTAGAGTAGTCAAGTATCTGTGTTACCTGTGCAACGGCAACAGGCTCAGAAGGTTGGACTACTGAGGTTCCAGGTGCCTCAGATATATTGGTGTGAGGAGGAAACTTGGAAGTCTGATCCTCAACATCCTCTCTTTCTTTTTGAACCTGAGATTAAAAACATACCACTTTGAAAATTTGAGCAAGAAAACTACGTTAGACAATTTTAGATATCTGAGAAGTCAATTACCTCCACAATAGGAGGCTCAGATACTTGTCTATCAGAAACTTGTGCAGTCTCTGGAAGTTTTTCATTGTCTATCAGAAATCTTTGATGCCTCATCAATTTCCATTGGTTGCGGGGATTAAGTGGGCAATTTCCCAGAAACTTCTACTTCTTTTTGAACCTGTTAGTAGAAAGTGTGTAGTTTTAAGAAAAATGATCAGAGTAACATTGTGAAGAATATAGATATCTGAGATATATACCTTCTCAATAGAAGGCTCAGATACTTGTTCCTTAGAGACTTTGTGAGTCTCTGGTTGATTCTCTGATGAGTTAGGCTTCTCAACCTCATCATTTTTCTTCTCAGTTGGAGCCTATTAGAAACAAACACATAGTTAGTCAAGTGTGTATAAAAGATATCTGAAAATTCATGTCTTAAGAAACTATTTTCCACCTGTAATACAGGCTCAGGTTCCTTAAGTGGTGAGGCTTTGAGAGCTTCCTTCTCAGTCTCTGAGGCAAGCTTTGCAGCTTCCTTTTCTTCTTTTGTATCTAATTCAGTCTGTAACAAAGAAATTTTTATAAGTAACAAGATTTATAAACATAAAATATCCCAAGTAGAGAGTTAAACCATTCAGCTACCTGAGCAGTGTCAGGCTGATTGGTCTCTGGAACTTGTGACCCTTCTATGCTTTGGTCTTCTTGTTCGATTTTAGCTTCTTTGTTTGAAGTTTCAGGTACTTCAGACCTTTCCTGAGTGTGCAACTCAGTTGCCTCCCCTGGTTGATCATTCTGAGCAGATGCCTCTGTTTGATCCCTCTCATTGAGTTGGGGAACCTGTTCTTTTACAGGATTTTCTTCAGCAAGGAAAGATGTTGGTATCTCATGCTGTAACTCAAGTATCATCTCAACAGCATCCACTATTGGCTGTTGTGGTTGGTGTGGTGATTCTGATCTGGATGAAGAAGGTGATGCTGTATGGGGCCTATCCAGATCTGCTTGAGACAGACTTTTAAGTGTTGAGGCAATGGCAGTATCCTCCAACACTAAGTTTCCACTGATCCGAGCATCTTCAATGTGCTTAAGTGTTGCTCTGATGGTGTGTTTTGTCCAGTTACCTTGGACACAGTTGCTTCTTCAGCAACCTTTGAACTAGTTGCTCTTTCAGCAACCTTGGGGATTATTGCTTCCCCCTCATCTTCAGATTCTTCATTGAAATCTGGGACTGAGTTATCAACAATCCCTGCTGCTTCTGCAGAGAGTGTTTAAAGTTTCTCACTGCTTTTATCAGCATTGATGAGTTCATCAGCAGTGGTCTTAGCAGCTTTGATGAGTTCATCAGCTGTGGACTTAGCAGGATTGATGAGTTCATCAGCAGGGTCGGTAGATATCTGAGAGTCGACATCCACAATAGGTATGCCTTCTGATTTACCAGCAGACTTCTTTCGTGAAGTTCTGGGCTTTTTGGTCGCAATGGAACCCTCAGATACCTCATCAGTCTTTCGTTTCTTGGAACCTTTCTGAGATGCATTAACCTTTTTCATCATTTTTGTATACTCATATTTGTAGAGCAGGTTACTGTTGGCTATGTCAGCCTTCTCTTTGAGCTCAATGGCAAGCTTCTCCAGCAAGAAACATATCTTTAGTCCATAGCATACTGTGGCTTTTGGCTCAGCAAGGCCCTTAACGATTTTAGGCTCAAAGCCTTGTATCTTCTTCACAAATTTCATGAAGGCGTACTTCTCCCAATTAAAATGGTTTTCCAGCCTTTTGTTTTGTTGATTCAACAAGAACATCATCATCCAGCGTTCTTGGCTTATCTGGTCAGCTCCTCCTTGTAGACCATCAAATCATCTGTGAAGGAGACATGCCAATACATCCCAGTGAACCAACATATGTCTGGTTCTGATGTCAGCAAGTTTGAAGTCGATGGGTGTATCTGATTTTTCAAGATCACACACATCACTATATAGTTGCTTCACAACTTCAAGGAGATCATCATCCTTAGTGTTTATTTCAAAATCATTTCCAAGATTTTGAAGTTCAAACAACTCACAAAAAGTTGTTAAGATCAAAAGGATGTCCTTTCCTTGAACTTTTGATTTTATAGACACTATCTCAATGCCTTTAGAAACACAGGAATCATCCTGGAATTGTTGTAAAATTTCAACACATCCAGTGAAGAAACTCCACTGGGAATAGCAGGCAGGAAACCCTTGATCTGTTCCTTTTCAAGCATACAAAGAATTAGCTTCCTATTAGCTTGATTTTCAATAGGAGCAGTAAGGTATTCCTCAATCATGGCACCACCCCAAATTATCCTGTGATTTGAAGTCCAATGATCAGGATTGAAGTCTCCTACCAATCGATTGTAAGTGATAACCAACATTGGTGCTTGTTTTTCAGCAGTACCAGAGGTAGTAGCTTTGGATTTCTGGGTAGAAACACATTTTAGAGCCATCTCTTTAAATAGTGAAAGTTTTTGAAAGCCAAGAACTACGAGATCACCCCCTTCATTCTGGGGTGACGGAGGGATCATACCATTCGAGCCGATTAGTACCAATATTGGCATGTTGGGGGCGATGAAAGAAATAACCGATTAGTCTTTCTACTCTAGGCATTATTTTTTTCTTTTCGTCTAGCTAATAGCTAACCTAAATAATAAAATGCAATTGAAATATGAGAAGTAGCTAACCAACTTCTCGGAGAGACATAATTAACTGCATTAATCTCGGTAGGAAAGAGATTAAGGTAGGAGATTAGTGATTCTTTGCTGAAAAATGAAGCGAAGAACAGAGATTTGCAGAAAACTTTGAAGGATTGTTTTGCTATTTCTGTGTAAGTATGAATGTTGGATTCGGCGAAAGTGATTTCTTTTGTCAAAATCCTATATATATAGCAACTAAAATCTCAACAGACATATACATACAAATTGATTTTGTGTGTAAGTATCTGTGTACATGCATATAGGCGTGGGTAAAATTCGTTTTGCATTAAATGCTTAGTGGGCCACGTCTGTGTTTTTACAGTCCACTATTTCACAGTGAATTAATCTCGTCCGTTAAGATCAAACGCCCATTTCATCAAGGGTCGCGATTGCTTCTTCAGCAATGATCACAATTAGTAAGTGTAATTGTGCCCAATTAATAAAATTTGGCATATGGCTTTCTGAATCACATCTCTTGTGACTAGGGGATAGTCTTTGGACTTATGTATTCAGTTCAGAGACTGTATGTAACTTAACATATAAATGGAAAGATACAAAACACCAGAGGTGTAGTTGACCGAATACAGTTGTACCACATTTCTTTTTTGTGTTCCCCCTCACTTTGTGATCTCATAGATATCTGAGTACCCATCTCAGAAATCTTTGAAAGACACTTTTACCCATCCTTTTAGTATATGAGTTCTTGTCTCAGATCCTTTTTACCTTGAATATCTGGATGCCTGTTCCATATATCTTTCTCCTTCCTGAGTTTCCGTCTCAGAGTTTAGAACTTTTCAGTTCCTTCGGTGGCTCCATTAACCCAAGACTATGTCTCAAGGTTAAGAACCTGCTTTCTTGCAAAGGCTTTGTAAAGATATCTGCAAGTTGGTCTTCAGTACCAATCTTGAGTATCTCTATATTGCCTTTTTCAACATGCTCTGTAATGAAGTGGTGTCTAACATCAATGTGCTTTGTTCTTGCCCGAAACATAGGATTCTGATAGTTATGGCAATAGCACTTGTGTTGTCACAGAAAATCGGAGTTTTCTCTTCATTGATCTCATAGTCTCTGAGTTGTTGTTGTATCCACAATATCTATGAAGCACAACACCCACCAGCAATATATTCAGCCTCTGTGGTAGATGTGGCAATTGAGTTTTGTTTCTTGCTGAACCACGATATTAATCTGGCACCAAGAAATTCACAAGTTCCTGAGGTGCTTTTTCTATCAAGCAATGATCCAACATAGTCAGCATCAGAATAGCCAACTAAACTCAATCCACTGTCTTGTGGATACCACAATCCAACTTCTACAGTACCCTTTACATACCTTAATATTTTCATAGCAATGTTGTAGCGTGATTGCATTGGATTTGTCTAAAATCTAGCACACACTCCAACTGAATATTGAATATTAGGTCTACTTGCAGTGAGGTACAGTAGAGACCCAATCAATTTCCTATACTTGTGTTCTTCAACACTCTTGTCAGATTCAGTATAGGTCATTTTGGTTCCAATGCTCATAGGTATCTTAGCATTCTTTTCAGAAGACTTTATACTAAACTTGTTGAGCATATCCTTTGCATACTTTGTTTGACTAATGAATATTCCATCATTAACTTGCTTGAATTGCAATCCTAGGAAGTTGTTTAATTCTGCCATCATGCTCATCTCAAATTTACTTTTCATGAGCTCAACAAAGTCTTCACAAAGTTGCTTGTCTTTAGATCCAAATATAATGTCATCAAAATATACTTGAACTAAAAGTAGTTTCCCTTTATGGTTCAAAGTAAAGAGTGTTTTATCAACATCTCCTTTCTTGAAGCCACTTTCCAGCAAGTATTTGGCTAAAGTATCATACCATGCTCTCGGAGCCTGTTTCAGTCCATACAGAGCTTTCTGAAGCTTATAAAACCATTCTTCTTTCTATGGAAACCTCAAAGCTTGGTGGTTGTTCAACATAGACTTCTTCAGCAAGTTCACCATTTAGGAATGCACTTTTAACATCCATCTGATAAACTTTAAAGTCATTATGAGCTGCAAAGGCTAGAAATAGTCTAATTGCGTCCAATCTTGCAACTGGAGCATATGACTCGTCAAAATCTAGTCCTTCTGTCTGGGTGAATCCCTTGGAAACCAACCTTGCTTTGTTTCTGGTTATTTCACCAGACTCATTCATTTTATTTCTGAAAACCCACTTGGTTCCAATTACAGATATTCCGTCAACAAATGGAACCAGTTTCCAGACTTTGTTTCTCTCAAATTGATCCAACTCTTCTTGCATTGCAGAGATACAATCTTGATCCTTCAATGCTTCTTCTATAGTTTTAGGTTCGATATTTGAGATAAAACATACATAAAGAGAGTCAGCAATTGCTCTCTGAGTTCTAACTTCTTGGTCTAAAGGACCAATCACATCCTTGGCAGGATGATTTCTTATCCATTTCATAATGGGTTTTGAACTAGTAGGATCAATATCATTTTGATCTGAATGTGAATCAATATGATCTTGATAGGATACTTGTGCAGTATCTGAGATATCTGGCACATGGGAAATGCCATGGATATCTGACACTTTTTCAGTGTTAGAGATATCTGGAATTTGATTTTCAGCAATTTCATTCTCAGAAATCTCTTCATGATGAAGGTTCTTAGTAACCTGTTCCATTTCTGGAATTTTCATAGGAAATTCTTCATCATGTCTTAGAGTCATCTTGTTGTTACTAAGCAATGGTTGCTTTTCATCGTCAGATTCATCTTCTAAGTGAATGACAAAGTTGTTTCCTTTTGAGGATTCTTCTTCAGAATCTTTAATCATTAGTTCTTTGAACCTATCTGAGTGTTCTTCATTCAAGAGTACTTTCTTGTTTCCTTCGTAGAAGACTACATGAACAGATTCTTCAATATTTTGCGTTCTTTTGTTGTAGATTCTGTAGGCTTTGCTATTCAGAGAATAACCAAGAAATACTCCTTCATCTGCTTTTGGTTGAAATGTTCTCAAATATTCTTTTCCATTGTTAAGAACAAAACATCTGCAACCAAACACCCTTAGATGTTTGATACTAGGGGGTCTACCAATCAAAAGTTCATAAGGATTTTGTCATGGTGTTTGTTAATCAAACATCTATTTTGAGTGTTGCAGGCTTTGTTTACAGCTTTAACCCAATAGATTTCACTTATTTCAATGTCAGCATGCATTGTTCTTGCTGCTTCTTTTAGGGTCCTATTCTTCTTTTCAGCAACACTATTTTGTTGTGGTGTCCTTACTGAAGATAGTTCATGTTGTATACCTTTGCAGGTACAAAACTCTTCTGTGTACTGGTTCCCAAACTCAGTACCATGGTCTAATCTGATTACAGATACTTGTGATTTTTCATGACTTCAAGCTTATTCAGCAAGTTAGGTATATCAACCCTTGCATCAGGTTTATGTTTGAGAAATACAACCCAAGTTAATCTTCTGTAATCATCAACAACAACAAGACCATACTTCTTTACTGCATAGCTAGTTACAGAGGATTCAAAAAGATCCATATGTAACATTTGCAGTGGCCTTTCACTGGAGTGTCTAGTTTTAGACTTGAAGGATGTTTTGGATTGTTTTCCCATTTGGCAAGCTGAGCATATACCATCTTTTCTATATACCATTTTGGGTAAACCAACCATCAACTCTTTCTTGGCTAGCTTGTTCAGAGTTTTGAAGTTCAAGTGACTCATTCTTTTATGCCATAGCCAGTTTTCTTCAGTGTGGCTAGATTGACTCACCATGAGACATTCTTCAGTTGTGGCAGATGCCCAGTCAGCAACATAAAGATTTCCTTTTCACCTAGCAACCAAGACTGTCTGCTTTGACTCATTGTCAATTACATTGCATAGTTTTGACTTGATCTTTACAGTGTACCCTTTGTCTACCAATTGACTCATGCTTAGGAGATTATATTTCAATCCCTTTACATGTAGTACTTTAGAGATTGTAAGAGCTCCAAACTTCAGATTGCTAAAACCTATGGTTGGATTTTCATCTCCTCCAGCAAATCTAATAATTGGTCCTTTATCGCATTTTCTGTAGTTAATCAGATTTGCTTTGTCTCATGTCATGTGCTTCCCACATCCACTATCAAAATGCCACGTTGGGTTCTTCCTCAGAGTGTTCTGCACAAGACAGGAAACATGGAGTTAGGCTCTCATTCCAACAATGGAACCTTCTGGACTAAAGAATCTCCCTGTAGGAATCCATTTCTGAATGAACTTTCTTGGGGTATTCTTTTGTCTTGTTGGAACAGAAGGAGGAATTAAATGA
The DNA here is from genome assembly GCA_026545765.1 of Plantago major. Taxonomy (NCBI): domain Eukaryota; kingdom Viridiplantae; phylum Streptophyta; class Magnoliopsida; order Lamiales; family Plantaginaceae; genus Plantago; species Plantago major. Next base: position 55,233,136 of record CM048843.1, read on the forward strand.
TTAGTGTCATTTTCATTTAAAGTTATTTTCCTTCTTGGTGTGTTCCTTGGATCTCCTCGTGGTGCTTTCAGATACCTGTCAGATTGCTGAGTCTGCTTTTCAGCAAACTTAGCTTTCCTTGCCAGACTTCTTCTAGCCCTGGCATTCAGAGTGGTCGTAACCTGTTCTTTCTTCCACTTCTGATGATTGCTATGCGCAATCCTGGCTTTCATCCATTGTTCTTGCTCTTGTTTATACTCATGAGTGAGTTGTTTCCCGATGGCTTTATAGCCAATGCCATTTCGAGCACCTGGTGCTGTCTGAGTTCTCTTCTCAGCAGCTTTGCTAGTCTCTGCAACGTCTTTCTTTCCAGAAAATGTGATGTTGGAAAATTTGCCTGCTCCTGCAATTTTTCCTTTCTGAGAGACATAGCACTGCAGGTGATTACACTTTTCAGTGTTATGTTTCTTTACAAAAATATTCCCAACAGTTTTCTTTTGGACTTGTTTTTCCCACAAAGGTTTAATCGCGACTGCCTTTCCTTTGTCAACAACTTTAGCTTTCTGACCAATGTTGTAGGTTATTTGAGAACTATTTTGCTGAGCACTAATAAACGTTATTCTTTCATCACTCTTATTCAGAGTAGTAGAGCTATTTGTTTGTGTGTCCAGCCCAAGTCCTCCCTTTTCTGAAGAGTCTCTTAAATAAGAGTGCACTTCAGTAAGAGTGTCACTAGCTTTCGCATAGGATTGAAAAGATAGTTCTTTCTTCTTGAGTTCCTCATTTTCAGAAAGAAGATCTTTATTTTCCTTTTGGAGTATATCCATTGCCTTTTTGTGTAACTTCTCCGTCTCAAATATTTGCGCTTTGAGAAATGCATTTTCAGCATTCTTTTTCTCAGATATCTTAAGTAATTGTTAATTTTCCCTGTCAAGAGAATTCTTTTCTTCTTCAAAAATGTCGGCTCTAGTTCGGACCATTTGAAATTCTATTTTGTAAAGATCAAGTTCTCTTCTGAGATATTCTAAATCTCTGATTTCTTCCTCATCACTCTCATAATTTATGAATTGAGAAATGTTGGTTACCTCGTCAGCAATTAGGCAAGGCTCAATGTCTGAGCAATCTAGATAGATCTCCTCAGCAACCCCACATAATTCCCTTTTCTTTTGACCAAAGTCAACTAATTCATGAGTGATGCCACATAATTCTAGAGAAGGTAGTTTAAGTCATCTAAGTCTTCTTCCTCAGATTATGACTCAATGTCGAGAGTATCCAGTTGAATTTGAATCTTTTTCCTTTCTTCAGTGAGCAAAGCTCTCAGACCTCTCTTGAAGTTTCTTCTATCTTTCTTGTCACCTGTCTTTAGCTTATTAAAAACAGGGCAGTCTCTTTTAAAATGACCAGGTTTTTGACAATAGAAACAGATATCGTTTCTGATTTCTGCTTCCTCATTACTAGATGCTTGCTGAGTCGGTTTGTTCAGTGAGTTTGACAGCTGCATATTCTTGTATTGGTGATAGTTTGAGCCTAGATGCTTTTTCAGCTTCTCTTTGGCTTTTCTTCTCTCAATCTCCCGACTGACATATTTTCTCATTTGCTTTACAGCAAGAGCATCTTCCTCAGTCATTTCCTTGGTATCCTTCTTTTCAGAAGTACCTTGTGTTACTAAAGCAACATTGTGAACTTTCTCAGCAATTGTTTGTTCTCTCTGAGTAGTTTCATAGTTGATAGTAGTTAAGTGGGAAAAGAGTTCTACTGGAGTGATATTTAGCATTCCTTGGTTGAAAGAAAAATACTTAGTATGTTCCCAGTTTTGATTCAAGCTTCTCACGATAGTCATAACCTTTTCAGAGTTAGAGTATCTCTCACTTTTCACCAAGTGCAGCCATTTCACTCATCAGTGTTGTAAATCGAAAATCTAGTTCTTCAAGAGTCTATGTGGGACCTTGTTTAAAGTTTTGGAATTTAAGCTTCAAAACTTCGAACTTATTTTCCTTTGTTTTCTCAGTGCCAGCACAGATTTCTTCAATAAGTTGCCAGGCCACTTTAGCCATTTTTGCACCCCACAGTTTACACTGTATGTGCTCTGGAGTGGAACGTATGATGATATTGCGAGCCTGACCATCTAGTCGATTTCTCTTGGCATCTTCCGTTGTCCAAAGCTCTCTGGGCTTTGGCTCATAAACAATTTGACCAGTAGGTCTTCCACTGGTTGAAGAACCTGTTTGTGAGGAACCACCACTTGGTTCTTCATCAGTGGGAACTCTGTCTCTACCATTAGAAACCTCCATGACCTGCTTGAGTTGTTGAATGACTATGGGGCCATGCTTTATTACTTCAATCATTTCATCACTGATAGCTTCTAGGTAGAGCATCATGTTGTTCTTCCATTTCTCATAATTCTCTGGCTTGAGATTTGGAGCATCACTTAAAGACATCCTGCAGCAAACACACTAAACAGACAAATGAAGTGTAGGTGAAAAGCAGTTATTGGGCACTTATCTGGGATCTAGGTTCAGTGCAGAAGGCTTGGGAACCTCCTGCTCTGATACCACTTGTTGGTCCAGATAACGGAAAAGGAAAAGACTAGGGGGGGGTTGAATAGTCTTTTACAACTTTTGTTGATAAACACAATTTCTCAGATATATGTGAAGATATCTGATACTTAATTTCAGAGAGCAGAAGTCTTTTCTGTGATAAGTGCACGTGCTCAGCAAGATATGTGTAAATACTCAGCAAGGTAAATAAAGTAAGAAATAAATTGCAGAAAGTAAATAACACAGATGTTTATAGTGGTATCTGAGGGTGGCGTAATCCCTCAACTAATCCACTCGCCCTTTCTCAGGACTTGAAATTCACTAAGATAGATATTGAGTTCTCCTTACAATAAACATATCCCTTGATTTCCTTTTACACTATGTTCCCAACCAAGTGTTCCCCCTGAGTTATTCCCCGGCTTTCTCAGCCAAGTACTTCCTGTACTCAGAAACCTTAGAAACCATTGTACTATTTCTTAATTTCCCAAACTAAGTACCTCCTATGCTCAGTAACCTTTGACTTATTCCTTAGTTTCCCAAACTAAGTACTTCCTGTACTCCTTGCCGTTTAAGGTGTTGGTTAAGGTAGTTTGTCAAGTGAGTAGTCTTTATAACTTTCTCAGTTATGTAAGAATACTCTATAGAACAAGAATCACTTAACACACTTCACAATGTGTGGTGATATGTTCTTTACTGACCCAAGTCTATGTTAAATGTTCTAGAGAATGAAACTTAGATACTTGATCTTTTTATTCAACTTCTTCACAGATAGCAATGCTTGTTAAGGATCAGGACACTTAGAACTTTCGTGCTACTTAGAATTCAAGAGCTTAGTCGCAACTGTAAGCTAAAGAGTAAGTAGGTTGAATGCTTGTATGCTTGAAAGAATGAGTTCGTAGATGTAAGTTCTTGGTGTGTTCAGTGTATGTTCAAGCATTCTAAGTGTTGATATTTATAGTTGAAAATCATGCGGTTTGAATAGTATCCGTTAGGCTTATTGAAATTCAAACTATTGATATCTGTAAATAGTACTACAGAAGACGTTGTCTCTTTTCAGAGATTTCCTCTTTTGTTCAGATGTCTCTGTCTGCGCATTTATTGCATTCTACTATTTTTGTCCTATAGTGCCAACGGAACTATGCATGCTTTCTGAATCATTGCATGTCCCTTTCTAGAGACCTTCACATCTTCAGATACCTGTTGAAACATTGTTTTCCAGAAACATAGTTTTCTCCAAGGTATCTGAGTGTAGATATCTGTGGGCACTTTTCCTCATTTAGAAACCTTGTGTTCTCAGATGTCTTTTTGCAAAACTTGTTTATTGAAAAACACTTGTTTATTCAAGATATCTGAACATAGGTATCTGATGACCTTCGTCTTCAGCAATCTTGTGCAGTCTTCAAAACTTCAAAATTTGTTGAACTCTCCTGCTGGATGCCTTCTTCTTGGACTTCTTCAAAGATATAAAAATTACATTTATAGACCTAATATCCTATACAAGATTTGCTAGACTAACATACTTAGTGATTTTCCTCTTTTACAGCGTTCAAGTGAACCAAGAGTACTAACCACCTTTCTGAGCTAAGATAAGTCATTAGGTTGCTGATCAAAATCTAAACAGATATTTCTAACACAGATAGTGTGGGTAAGGTTGATACTTCAAAACCCTACAAAACATTACAATTACAAGACAAGGTAATACCTAGATCATGCAATTTCCACAATTAAAACGAAGCAGCGGATTTTTCAAAAGTGCTGACGCGATATAGCTAATGGTCCATTGCCCGCGAATGCAACACTTTTCTATTGCAAAATCGAACAAGATACAGATTATAAGTATGGATGAGTTACGGCAAAAAGCTTGTCACTAGCTATGCCCTCATCCGGATATATACTAATTAAGGTAAAGACTGGTGCAAGTTCACAACGATAAAGCATGCGTTCAACGATCAGATATCAATATGTCACAATACAAGTTATGAACAACAACCGCCTAACTTGTACTATTGAATACCTGGGCGACTATTGGTCTTTGCGATCGTCAGAAAGATCAATAATGCTTCTTCGAATTAAAAGAGAGATTGAAATCTCTAAGTGTTTACAATGCTTGGAATTGAAAATATGAAAGTAGAAGTACTGAAGATATGTCCTAATGACTGATACAAGTGGTCTATTTATAAGACCAAGGAAGAAGAAACTAGAAATCATGGGAAAAACTGCCAGAAAAACGTGGTTGAATCAGTCAAAATAGGTGTCACCGTGGTGAGGTACTTTGGGGAATCCTCCTCACCGCGGTCTGGCATTTTTGTCCACCATTCTGTTATTCTGGACCGCGGTGAGCCTTGTCTCCGGGAACTACTCCATTTTTTCCCATTTTCTCCACTTTTCTCTCCCTTTTCCAACCTCCATGTCACCTCTCTTGGAGTAGTGGCCCACTAACTTGGCCTTGTGGTGCTTCTAGAAGGTTTTGAAGTCTTCTTTGCACTTTGGTCCTCCATTTCTTTGCCAATGACACTAAGACACCTAAAAATGCACAAAAAACCCAAACGTGACACGGATTAAAAAACACTAAATAAAGGCTAAAAGATGCAATAAAATACGAAAAAGGCACTAAATGAGTCGTTAAAATATCGACTTATCAAACTCCCCAAACCGAACCTTTGCTCGTCCTCGAGCAAACAACTCTGAAACCTAGAAAAGGAAAAACACATAGGCACGACAAACAAACAGAAGAGTTCAATCGACAAGCTACCGGGACAAATATTGCTAGAGATAAGCCCTTTTTTTTTTTAAGGTGGAGTCAAGCTCCTATTATTAAATAAAAACCATAAACTCATGGGGGTTTATAAGAACCCGTGTACAACTCCAAGAAATTACATAAGAAAAAGTCCAAATAAGCACAAAAGATAACAGAACAAAAGCTAGTCCATCCCAGAGTTCTTCTATGCCACAACATGTGATCTCCACAAACAGAAATGAGAATCCAAGGTCAAGCAGAAAATACTTCTGCGCCACCACTATTCCAATCATCCAAATTACAATAACAAACCAACAATTTCCAAACCACCCACTCAAGTGCCTAACGTGCCAATACTATAGAATGGAACTTCATTTAATTTTTTTGGCTTTTCCAGGGCTGTATTTTCCCGACTTTGACTTTCTTAATACTGCTCTCAACATGGGAAGTGAGAAGTGAAAAGCATTTGGATGATATTTGTGAAGAGGTAATGTACTGGGAGGAATATTGAAGGAATGTTCCAGTGATAGTAGAATCCAAGAAAGTAAAGGAGCCGATGAAGCAAGAACAACGCCATGGAAAGTTCGATCCGAAGAAGGAATACAAAGATAAAGGTTTCAACAGGGAAAGGAGTCCGCCAAGAAGATATGAGGATTATACCCGTCTTAATAGACCAAGATCCGACATCTTGGCCACCATTATTGAGAAGAAGTTGGATATTCAATGGCCAAAGCCATCTCACAATAACCAGAAGAACAAGAATGCAAAAGGGTATTGAAAGTTTCACAATAGTCGTGTCCATGAGACGAACGATTGCATTCAACTGAAAACTGAGGTTGAGCAGTTAATAAGAGAGGGAAAGTTGAAGGAGCACGTATATATGGACGAACCTTCTAGGCATGATATGATGGAACGGAGGAGAGAAGATAGAACAGCAGAACCGCAACCATGTCCGCTATCCTTACCTCCTCCGCCCACCAATCATCCATCTCGGATAGATCATCACCAATACAAGTATGATGATGATATTGAAATGGAGAATCTTCCATACAGCGGAGTGATCAACACCATAGCAGGAGGACCGACTGGTGGCGATAGCAGGAACACAAGAGAACGGACGGCTCAGAATCTGCGGAACAATGATAGATCCTACGCTGCTCCGGCGATCCGTGGAACCAACACTATATACTTTGATTACAATGCCATCTTTGGTCATCCGGAGCTCAATCAGTTCCGAGCTATATCCTCTACCCTCCATAACAGAATGAAGTTTCCAACGCCCTGCGGAATTGGAGAAGAAGTAGGAAACATCCGAGAAGCTTGGGAGTGTTACATCATGTCTACCAGGAGAGCATCCGCTCCTGTGTTAGCAGTCTCTTTGACTTCCGATCCACAGATTGTTCTCCCTCCAAAGAAAGAGGATCCCAACATTGGAATAGGGAGTCAGAAGGACAAATTTCCCAAAACAGCACGGATTGAACCTCATGAGACTCTCAAGGATGTTGAACTTATTGTTGGAAGCCCGGAGAAGAAGACCAAAATCAGAACGGAAATGAATGCAGAAGTGGAGATAAAGCTCATTGCTTGTCTCCGAGACAATAGAGATGTCTTTGCTTAAGGAACTGACGACCTCCAGGGGATAGATCCGAGGGTCGCTGTTCACCATCTGAACATGGACCCATCGATTAAATATATCCGCCAGAAGAGATAAGATTTTGGTCCAGTCAAGGATGCCATCATAGCCGCAGAAGTTGACCGGCTCATGAAGGCCGGACACATTGAAGAGGTCCATTATTCCGATTAGGATTGCAACGTTGAGAAATCACCAGGTAAATGGCGGATGTACAATGATTTCACAAGGCTGAATAAGTTTTGCCCAAAGGATCCATAAACTTTACCACGGATTGACCAATTGGTTGATTCCACAGCCGGATGTGCATTACTATGTTTTATGGACGCGTATCAAGGCTTTTACCAGATTCGGATGGCCAAGGAGGATATTAAGAATACAGCTTTCTTTGCTGCGACAGGGGTATATTGCTTTAAAGTGATGCCCTTCGGACTAAAACACGAAGGAGCTACTTACCAACGGCTGGTAAATCATATCTTCAAGGGTGAAATCGGCAAAACCATGGAGGTGTTCGTGGATGACATGCCTGTTAAAAGCAAAACCGAGGAATAGCATATAGAGCACTTGAACAAATGCTTTGCTATCCTTAGCAAGTACGGAATGAAACTCAATTCGGAGAAGTGCACCTTCGGAGTAAAGGGCGGAAAGTTCTTAGGCTACATGGTCACAGAAAGGGGAATAAGTGCGAATCCTGAGAAGATAAAAGACATCCTAGACCTGCCCATACCGAAGAACATCAATGAGGTACAAGAGCTTATAGGACGTCTCATGTCCTTAAGTCGTTTTATTTCACGATCCGCATAGAAGAATCTTCCGTTCATCAAGATCCTCCGGAAAGGAGAGAACTTTGAGTGGACTGCGGAATGTTCTGAGGCTTTTGAAAACTTAAAAAAGTACCTCCATTCCCCTCCACTGCTCTCCAAACCCGTAGAAGGAGAACCACTCTACCTCTACCTAGCCGTTACGGAAGAGGCAATGAATTCCGTTTTAATACGGATCCAGGCTAATGATCACATGCCAATTTACTATCTTGGTAAATCCCTTGCTGGGGCGGAGACAAGATACGTAAAGATTAAGTAATTTGCATATGCTTTGGTTTACACCGCATGGCAGTTGAAACCCTATTTCAAGTCTCATAAGATAGTGGTCCTAACTACGGAACCTTTGAAACAGGTCCTTGGAAAGCCCGACCAATCCGGACGACTCTCTAAGTGGGCAATTGAGCTGAGCGAATATGACATTAGCTATTAGGCTCCGACAGCCAAGAAAGCTCATGTTATTGCTGACTTCCTAGCGGAATACCCTGAAGCAGAGTCAGGGAATGTCTCGGATAGGCAGGCGTTCGAGTGATTGATTACCAAGCAGGTTAAACATAAGTCAGTTCCGCCAGACATCAATCTGGACAACTTTGAAGACGCTCAATTCATCAATCAATCTCGGACACCATCGTGGGAGGAAACTCGGGTCAACCACACGTTCCTCCTCGATAATATCTCAAACGAATAAAAAACTGATAACTCCGACCAGGACACTCAGAAAGAGGAGGAACAAAAGTTGAAAATTCAAGAGCCCATAAATGATCTCGGAGCCACGGAATGGCCCACCGATGTTTGGACATTTGAAGTGGATGGATCTTCCACCGGAAGAGTGGGATGCATTGGAATCTACCTTAGAAGCCCTGATGGAGCGGAACTTGACTTTGAGATATCTTTGGACTTCAAGGTTACAAACAACAAAGCTGAATATGAAGCATTGTTGGTCGGACTACGTCTAGCCAAGTCTCTACAAGTCCGAAAAATCAGAGCTTATACGGATTCACAGTTTTGTTGAAGCCCAGTTTTCTGGCGCTTTTGCCACAAGAGTCCCAATAATGATCAAGTACTGAGCTGCTAAAGCAAGAAGTGAGTCTCTTTGAGGAGTTTACCTTGGAAAAATTTGATAGGGAATGGCATGAAAGAGCAGACACTCTGGCAAAGTATGCGTCTGCAACAGCTGCCTTGGACACGAGAAGAGTCATTCTACTCACAATTGGGAACTCATCCGTCATGAGTCCTGCTACAACCATTATGGTCACTGGAACAGGGAGAAACTGGATGACTGATATCTCTAATTACCTCAAGGACGGATCATTATCTGCTGATCCAAAGGAGTCAAGAAGTGTACAGTGCCGAGCAAACATGTATTTCATACTCGGGGAAGATTTGTATAAGAAATCCTTCACTGGAACCCATATGAGATGTTTGGATCCACAAGAAGAAAAGAACGGTGCTTGAAGAAATTCACAGTGGAAGTTGCGGAAGTCATTCTGGTGGGTGGACTCTTGCCCAAAAGATCATCCGATAAGGCTACTATTGGCCTACCATTGACAAGGATTCCGCGAGCTTGGCCCGAAACTGCCCTGATTGTTAGTATTATGTGAACATCTCTCATCGTCCGACACACCCTATGATTCCGTCAGTCATAGCATGCCCGTTTGATCAATGGGGCATAGATATTGTCGGACCTTTCCCGAGAAGCACACAAGATAAGAAGTTCTTAATTGTAGCTGTGGAATATTTCACCAAATGGTAGAAGCGGAAGTAGTGGCCACGATCACGGTAAGTCGTGTGCGGACCTTCATTTGGAAGAACATCATCTGTCGCTTTGGCTTGCCAAGAATTCTGGTCTCGGATAATGGTGCTCAATTTTCAGGCAACAGACTCAAGGAATGGTTGGCTTCTTTCAAAATTGAGTAACGCTTCACATCTATCGGATATCCACAGGCTAATGGACAAGCTGAATCCACAAACAAGACAATTGTCAAGATCCTAGAGAAGCGACTAAGGACCTCTCAGAAAAGTTAGGCGGATGACCTAGACGGTGTACTCTGGGCTCATCGCACCACAACACGGACTGCAACTAGGGAGACTCTATTTGGTCTGGTTTTTTGCACGGAAGCAGTCATACCAGCGGAGATTGTGGTCGAAACAATGAGGATCCAAGAGTTCCATGATTCCGCCAATCAAGTAGCTCGGATCTACGACCTAGACATGTTAGAACAGAAGAGGACCAAGGCATTGGCTAATATCCATAGATATCAAGCAACCGCAACCCGGGCCTACAACAAAAATATTCAAGCTAAAGATTTGCAGGTCGGAGACCTAGTACTCCGTAGAGCTTATATCTTGAGCAATATTGGGAAACTCAAGCCCAAGTGGGAAGGACCTGACAAGATTGATGAGCTCAAATTATACTCTAAATAACTTAAGAGAATAAGTTGTAGTTGTAGACTATGCTTAACTCGGTATCGTTCTCTAGGGAATTAATCAAGCTACCACAACGAGTGAGAGTAAACAGATTGTTTATGAGTAACATATAAGTTTTGGATGTTTTTACTTCTAAAACACAGATTGAAACAAAAAACAGATAAACTGGTTTTGATCAGAGAAAGAAAGCGAACACGGTAGTGATGATCCAATTATGCTAATTCGAACTAGGGATAACACTCATATTTGTCACACGGTTGTTATACAGTAAATCAATCAATTCGATTCAACCAATTATTCTTAGAATATATTATACTGGAGAAATCGTGAGTCGTCAATTCATGATCCTTAAACATGAACAATTTAGAGAATTTAATACGGACTTATCGGATTGAAGGTTTTTACGAAGATTTTATACGAGACTAACATATATGAGTGCTTTGATAAACCCTAGAACGAATATGCAAGACTATCACATAACTACCGTGTTCGGAGTGATTTAACTACTCATGAGGGAAGCAAAGATGAAAGATGTCAAGGTATTGAATATGCCAAGCATAAACATGGTGATAATCGCATGCAAGATCATACAATTTGATAAACAGAAGAAAACACGAATTGAAGATAAACAATAGAGAGTTATCAAAAGATTACCCAGAATTCGATATCAATGCTTCTTACAAGAGGTAAACCAAGCTCCGAAGATCAATCAATGATAAACTAGGGTTCTTAGGTCCCAAATAGGGTTTAGAATGTTTGAAGATATGGTGAAAGAAATCTATTTAAAGGAGAAAAAACGAGTAGAATCCTAGCAGAATTCGACCAGGAAATCGCCCAGCAAATAAGTTCTCGGCAAATCTCGCCGCGGCGAAGATGCTTTATGACAGTCAACTTGCGATGTCTATATATTTTTCTTCAGGAAGAATTTTCTGATGCTTCCATTGTAGCCCTTTGAATTATCTTTCTATGGCCACCGCGATCAGGTAAATCGGACTTCAAATGAAAGATTTATGTCCAAAATGGATAGACTGCTCCGTAAATCATCACTTTTGCAAGTCACGCTAAAACGCCTCTCAATTCTTCGTCCGAACTCCGAATCCACTTCCGTCTTCGCCCAATTACTCTTCATTCAGAGATCTATAACCAATGTCTTCACTCGGATTTTCACCTTCGGGACCAAATAACACAAAAAATCCTACAAAACACAAACAAAGTACCAAAGCATAAAAATGTACAAAAACACTATAAAACTAAGGTCAAAGACTGTTGGTCCAGATAACAGCAAAGTAAAAGACTAGGGGGGGGGGTGAATAGTCTTTTAAAACATTGGTCGATAAACATAGTTTCTCAGATATCTGTGAAGATATCTGATACTTAATTTCAGAGAGCGGAAGACTTTTCTGTGATAAGTGCACGTGCTCAGCAAGATAAGTGTAAATACTTTGCAAGATAAATAAAGCAAGTAATAAACTGTAGAAAGTAAATAACACAAGTCTTTTTATAGTGGTATCTGAAGGTGGCGTAATCCTTCAACTAATCCACTTCGGCCTTTCTCAGACCTAGAATCCACTAAGATAGATAATTGATGTAACCTTGCAAATATCTTCTCTTGATTCCTAATTACACTAGGTTCCCAACCAAGTGTTCCCATTGAGTTATTCCCCGGCTTTCACAGCCAAATACTTCCTGTACTCAGAAACCATTTTGAGCTATTCCTTAGTTTCCCAAACTAAGTACTTCCTGTGCTCAATAACCTTGGAGTTATTCCTTAGTTTACCAAACTAAGTACTTACTGTACTCAACGCCGATTAAGGTGTTGGTTAAGGTAATTTGTCAGGTGAGCTTTTTTAATAACTTGTTTAGTTATTCAGATAGCTCTATGAATCAAGTATACTTAATACACTTTGCAATGTATGGTATCTTGTTCTTTACTGACCCAAGTCTATGATAAGTGTTCAAGAGAATGAAACTCAGATATGAAATCTTAGTTCAACTCTTTCACCAATGACAATGCTTGTTAAGGATCAGGACACTTAGAACTTTTGTGCTACTTAGAATCAAGAGCTTTGGTCGCAACAGAAAGCTTGAAGGTAAGTAGTTTGCTTGAGAGAGCTTATGAGAATATTCAATATAAGTTCAGTGATCTAAGGTGTTCAGTGTGTGTTCTCAAGCAGTCTAAGTGTTGATATTTTTAGATGAATTTGAGTGCCGTTTGAATAGTATCCGTTAGGCTTAAATCAAATTCAAACTATTGATATCTGAGTATAGTACTGTAGCAGGTTTGTCTTCTTTTTTAGAAGCTACCGTTTTTGTTCAGACATTTCTGTCCGCGCATTTAATGCACTGTACTATACTTTGTCCTGTAGAGCCAACGGAACTATGCACGCTTTCTGAAGCTTTGCACATCCTTTTCCACAGATTATCACAACTCCAGATACCACTTGTTAAGAATATATTGTTTCCCGGAAACATAATCTTTATCCAAGGTATCTGAGTGTAGATATCTGTGGGCACTTTTTCCTCGTTTCAGAAACCTTTTATTTCTCAGATATCTTTTGCAACACTGTTCATTTAAAAACGCTTGTGTCTTCAGCAATCTTGTGCAGTCTTCAAGTCTTCAAAATTGTTGAACTTTTCCTGCCGGATGTCGTGTTCTTGGTCTTCTTCAGAAAATAAAAATTACATTTCGAGACCTAACATCCTATTCAAGATTTGCTAGACTATCATACTCAGTGAGTTTCCTCTTTTACAGTGTTCAAGTGAACCAAGAGTACTAACCACCTTTATGAGCTAAGATAAGTCATTAGGTTGCTGATCAAAATCTAAACAGATATTCCTAACAAATTTCCCCCATTTTGATCAGTCAACGATGACTATCTGATCTATTACAAATCTGAATGAGGAAACAATCCACTACTTAATCATTTCTTACGATTTTTCAATTCATATAATTAAGTGCAGAAAGTAAACATCAACCAAATTACAAGGTGTGATCTTTGTTGACAAGTTATCTTTTATAGAAAATGATATATGAGAGTAGGTTCATCAGATATGTTACAAAGAAAGTTTACAGATAACTTTAGTACATAATACAATTCAGCTCAGTCAGCAAGATACAAAAATACATAGTAAATTAGGACAACAGGAGTAGCCAAGCTCCAAGTAGACATCCTAATAAACTAGTCTTCAAGTCTTCGACACTTCAAGTCTTCAAAAGCAGTTCCATGGATCAATCTGCAAATTTTCTATCACCAAACCTTTTGATATCATCAGAGTAGTCATAGAGAAGTGTTCTGACAATCATCTCTGTGTCTCTGGCAAATCCACAGACTTCCTTGTAGGTTTTGGTAGGATTTTTCTTGGCAAAGTGCTTGACCCACAGATACTTTCCCCACTTCTAGGCATGCTCGATTCTGATATCTGATAGCTTGAAGTATTCATAAATGATCTTCAGATATCTGATGTCACCCTTGTATTGATCTTCAGTCAAGTAGAAGGACTCATAGGGTTCCACAGCAAGTCTTGCTCTTGTGCCTGTTCCAGTGATGTTGGGAATTCTGTGCACATCATCTGGCTTTTCATAAGGACATACATCAGAGAGGTCCTTCTTCATAGCTTCTATTCTCTTGATTACTTCAAAATCCAACCAGGCTTTGATGTGGTTGGTATTAATCAAGACTGGCTTGTCTTTTCTCCATGCCATGAGCTGTTTATGGATTGGTTCTGGAAATTTTTCATTTACCAGTAAGTGCTTGAGTTCCAGAATCCAGTAGCCATTCTTCTGATTAATGCACCTATAGACAGAGGAGTCACTGTTGGTCTTCACATACTCAATCTTGGCTTCTTCAGGCCTGAGTGGTAGTTGAAGTTGTCTTTTTTCAGCTCTCAGCCTATTCCTCCTTTGTCTTGAATTCTCCCTTGGGGTATTTCTTGAAGAACCACCCTGGATAGACTTGGTATTTCCAGAGGTTGTTTTAGCTGCCAAAGGCTTTGCAGCTATGGGCTCAGTTAGGCTATCAATTTTTCTTTTTCTATGAAGAGGAGCTTCATCTTCATCAGTTTCTTCATCATCATCATCAAGATTAATTCTTGTGAGAGTTCTGCAGCCTTCTTCATTGCCCAGGGATTTGATTTGGCCTTCTTCTTCTTCTTCTTCTTCTTCTTCTTCTTCTTCTTCTTCTTCTTCTTCTTCTTCTTCTTCTTCTTCTTCTTCTTCTTCTTCTTCTTCTTCTTCTTCTTCTTCAGAAGACTCATCAATCCCTCTTACTTGTCTTCTCCTTGGAGCCTTAGTACTCCTTGGAGGTTTCTGTGCTCTGGCCCTTGTTGTCATTACTTTTTCAGGAAGTTGAGTGGTGGCCACTATCTGTAGAGCAGTCTGACTGGAGGAAGGCTCATTTATTCTGAGAGGTGGTTGTTCAGATTTTCTTTTGTTTCCTCATCCTCTTCCTCTTCCTCTCTGAGCATCTTCATATTCTTCTCCCTTAGTCATTGTTGACTGACTAAGAATCACAAATGATTCTGAAAGGGAGTTAAAGTTGCCTTGCAGATAGTTGTAAGCAGCAACCAACTGTTCCAGAGTGGCCTTGAGCTCCTGATTTTGTTTGATAAGACCAGTATCCTTATCAGTGAGCTCTGCTAGTGGGCCTTGAATAGCATCTGCTTTTCCAGCAGCATAGCTAGCCTCTACAAAGGCTTTTGCAGTCAAGTTTTGGTCATCATCCCTGACCATGCCTAGAACTTTCTGAGCAATGACCAGACTGGTTGTTCTCTAAGTGATGAGCTTAGTGAATGGCTTCATTTCTGCAGGGACTGATGCAATGGCGGCTTTATCTTGAGAAGATAACTCCTTTTTCAATTTAGCCAGTACTTGATATCTGTTCAAGTATTCATTGGAGTTGACATTTGGCAGCTTGCTGAATATTTCAGGAGCAATCAGCTTCCTTTTCAAATGGGAAACCGTTAAATGTTCATTGCGGTGTTCTGCCAATACCTTGTCTTCTTCATCATCTGAGTCATCAGCCTAGTGATCTTCATCCTCTTGGACATTTTCATCAATGTTTTCTAGTCCAATAACCATCTCAGAGATGGGCTTCTTTCCTTTAAGTGCGGAGGATGGTGCATCTTTTTGGAATGCAGCCTTAGCATCATGCTTGTCTCTAGATACTTGCTTAGTATCTAATTCTTCAGCAATTGCCTGAATAGAAAGATGGAGTTCTTTCATTTCAGCATAAGCTTCCATTTCCTTGATTGTTTGATCTTTAATATTTTGGAGCTTTGCTTTAGATTCAGCTATCTTTTCTTCCAGTTGAAGATGTAGTTGTTGTTCTTCCTCCAACAATTGTTTGAGTTGAGCAACTCTGGCTTGTGCATCTGATATTTTCTGAGTTGTTCCCTCAAAGTGCTCAACTACTTGTTCAGTAGTATCTTTGTGTTGGGGAGTTGGAATATTAGATTTCTGAGGAGATGGAGGAGGGGATTGATGTGATGTCCTCTCAGTGTGGTTTTCAGCAGCTGAGAAAATGTTTCCTTGTGGAATCCCTCCCGTCCCTGGTGTAGGGGCATCATCATCATCCTTCTTATCCTCATCCTTGTGATGGTCAGAAGGAGGATCTTCATAATTGTTTTCATCAGTTTCCTTCTCTTCCTCATCTTCAGAGACCAGGTTGATCACTTCTGGAATAGTGACCATTTGCCCATTAACTTCCTCTTGTTAAGAGGGTATATACTGTAGAGTCTGGGGCAAAGTAGGCTTGAATGCCATCTGTAGTCTGGTCTGACCATCAACTTGATTGAAAGCTTGGATCAGCTTTCTGGCCACTTCCTTGACAAACTCCTTATCCATCAATGTTCCGAAAGAATATTGTTCAGTGGGGAACATTGCATGGACGTAGTTTTCCAAGTCAAGGGCTCGTGCTCTCCTTGTGTGGTGATCAGTCACCTTTAAGATCTCAGAAAGATCGGAGCATCGGAGCTTTTACCATTTCTTAAAGCATTTCTGATGCTTTGGCAATGTGTGGTCATTGAAGAAAGGAAGCATGTCCGCTTTCTCATCAACAGGGACCTTTTGAGCCTGAAAGAAAGAGTTTTGAGTTAGATTCAAAACTTGTGTAGATATCTGAGTACGAGTGTAGTTAGGTTTCTGAGTTACCTGAATGAGTACATCAGGCTCAGAGACTTGTACTACTGAGGCAGGGGGTGCCTCAAATATCTTGTTGTGAGGTGGAGACTTGGAAGTCTGGTCCTCATCAACCTTTCTTTCTGCTTGATCCTAAGAATTAAAATTATCACAATACTTAGGAAATTGTCATGAAAGAATTTATGCAATTAAGCTTTAATGATTTCTGAGTTTTCCACTTACTTCCTCAATAGGAGGCTCAGAATCATTTTTCGCAGAAACTTTCTCAGTTTCTGGTGTTCTTTCTGGTGATGTTGCCTTGGGGGCTTCATCAATTTCCATGGGTGCAGGGGATGTCGCAACTCTTTCCCCTTGCACTTCTACTTCTGAATGAGCCTGTAAGTAGAAAGTATTGAGTAATTAGAGAAGAATTTACAGTAACCCATGATGAAGAATGTTTGTCACTGAGTTTTATATACCTTCACACTAGAAGGCTCAATGATATTTTCTTCAGAAACCTTGACGGTCTCTGGGTCCTTTTCTTGCATTTCTGCCTTATCTTCTTCTTTCTCAGTTGGAGCCTATTAGAAACATCTACTTAACTAATCAAGTGTATTAACATATAACTGAAGAGTAACATCTTTAAGGAACTCTTTATCACCTGTGGTCAAAGGAGAGAGAAAAGGAATCTGGAAAGGGTATCCAGAGAAGAGAAATCTGGAACGGGTATCCAGAAAAGAGGAATCTGGAACGGGTATCCAGAAACCAAAGGCTAAAGGGTAAAATAGCTATTTAAAGATCTCTGAGACGGGTACTCAGATATCTAGATCACTCAGTGAGGGGAACACAAAAGAGAATAGTACAACTGTCTACAGTTAACTACTATCTTGAAATTTGAATCATTTCTATCTTTGTGAAAAACTTTGAAAAGACTACAAGTATAAGATAGAATCAGATACAAACAGTGTTCTCATTCACAGAGATACGTGATTCAGATAGCTAATAGCCAAAATTCATTAAATGGGCACAATTACAATTGTTGATTGTGATTGCGCGAGACTCATCAACATCATCGAAGGATGCCTTTATGATCCCGAACAAGTTGTAGTCCGCGTTGCGACCGAAGATCCGGGAGGGCATAAAATACCAGTTCTTCAAGAAGTTTTGATACTCCTTGAAAGGCATAAGCCAACCTTCTACAGAGCCTCCGGAACGCATTCCGGAAGAAAAGGTCCGCCATTTCTAATGTCAATATCACCTTCATCAGTGACCACCTCCGCAAACTCACAGGCCACCAGCTGCTCATCTGGAACGACCTCCACTGGAATCTCCACTCCGTTGCTATCCGCGGACGGATTCAATCCTTCCTGCTTCCAATCGAAGTTCGGAGGCACCAAACCCTTTGCTTGTAGTTGGCCGATGGTGGATGAGAACCCCTCCAGGCGGAGAGCATCGACTTTGTCTTCCATAAAGAACTTGAAGGAGTCCGACTTCATAAAGTCCTTCACGGCTTCCCGCCGAGCAAATTGGAGATCCTCCAGAAGAGCATCCGTGGACTCAAGGAACAACTTCATTGCCTCGTCAACGAAGTGTTCCTACCACTCCAAGTCCGCCTTTGTTTGGTCCCAATTAGACTTTAGCTTGGTGATGAACGTATCCTTCTTCTTGGACTTGGCCTCCACCTACTTCACCTTATCCGCCTCCTCCGCCACTGAAGCCAATGCCTTATGCAGATCTTCTCCGATAGTGGCCCGCTCACTGGCCTTCCACTACATGGCTTTGATCATGCATCTGAGCTACAGAGAATCCGAACAATCAGAAGTTATATTCTCAAGACATCAACTAAAACTAAAGAACCGCAGAAGTCACTTACCCTTTGATGGAGCTCGTGGATCTCTCTGATCCTCTCTACCTCAGGGAGTCCATGACTCCATTCAAACTCCGCATCAAGAGCCGCTTGGTCGGACAACGGCAGAACAGCAGAGAAGAGATGCCTCTTCGGTGCAGGAGAAGCGTCCGAAGTCGCGTTCCTTTTCCTGCTAGAAACAATGGCATCCCGCATCAGCACGTCCCGGGGAGGTGTGGATGCTGCAAAACCACCAAGTCCAGAGGTCCTCGGAGCGCCTGAGGTTGGTGGCCTCGGAGCAGCAGCACTCCGGGTAGCAGGACCTTTGCCCTTGTCAGGCACCTCCAAAGTTTGCGGATCCTCACTCGCCTTTTGCCGCCTCTCCTCTTTCGCAGCAAACATGGCTGCATTTTCAGGGTCCACCATAGGAAAACCCGCGGAAGTGTTAATAATCTTGGCCCTCTGGCCAGTGGAAAGCTAAAGGGCTTGCTGCTGCTCCCTCTGCTGCTTCTTCTTTTCGCGGAGGGTTGACATGATGTACTTGAACCAATAAGTTGCAAAAGGAGCAAACGATGTCAGATACGGACTTATATACAAATAGCGGACAACTACAAGAGAAGAAAGAACACACGAGTCTCAAGGAATCCTTATAGAAGTCGGTCTTTCCTCTGACCTCAACGACGTCAGTCAGTCCGCACAAATACGGCATCGGCTGACAAATCAATTCGTGAAACGGATACGTTGGTGGATTATTTTTCTTGTGGATTTCCGCCACCCACGGACCCATATTCTTGGGGAGAGGGCGCCAGTCCGGGATACTTTCCCTTAGAACCTTTGTGGACAACCCCCACTGCTCCCGTCTCCTCACGGACTTCCCAGGCTTCAATGCCATCCGCACGAAGACGTACTTTTTCCACCATTTGGATCCGAGCGAGGAAATGGGATCGGAACTGAAATTGTACGATTTCCTATTTACAAATGTATAAAAAAAGGGATTCCCCGGACTAAAGGACACATTGAATAACTGCCAGAAGTTCTCAAAATTTACCGACTGCCCTTTCTTCACACAGAAGACTGCAAAACATATAAGGTTTCCCAAAGATTTGGGGATAAACTGACTCGGACCGATACCGATGTGATTCAGAATATGCTTCAGTTCGGACGCGATGGGAACCTTCTATCCATAGGAGAAGGCCGCTTCATGCACGCACATGTATCCAGCAGGCTGATTGTAAAAGGCATGCCCTGGCTCCAGAACCATGATTTCGACGGACTCAGGAATTTCCCACTTCCGCCTCCACTTCGGAATGTCCTCGGGCTTCACCTTGGACGGACAGGTGGGGAGCAAACCATCCGCATTCAGTTCACCATACGGGTCCGCAATAATGACAGCAGATGCAAGACGAGGGAATTTATCCGCGCCGCCTGAGCTCCGCGATCGACAACCAATAGCGGATTAGGTTGAGCGGGCACTCCTGGCTGCAAAACATTCCGGTGCCGAGAGCGTCCCCGCGGACGAGCAGCTTGAGAGGCTTCCTCCTCTTCTTCCTCGTGATTTTCTTCTTCTTCTCCTTGCTCCTCCTCTTCTACAACTTCGTGTCTCCCGGATGTACCTGTTTCCGTCACAACATGGTCCTCCTCATTAGCCTCGAACATCTCCACATCATCCGCGCCTTCCTGTTCTATCCGAGGTACACTTCCACCAGCAGGTATATCACCGCTGCCAATGGTCCGAGATTGGACTCGTACCTTTGTTCTAGCGACATTTTTTTGGTTACTCACAGTGTCATTCCGAGCAGTGGTAGTGCCACGGACCCCATGCCCAGCATCTGAATCTTCGGACAAGACGACCTCCACAACGTCCGCATTATGCACTTCCTCAGGTAGTCTGTTCTGCGGAATCTCCAACTCCGGGTGGTCTGATGCGGATGAGATTACCGTGACAGACTCGGATCCTTGGGTTATTCCATCATCATAATCGTGAACTTCTTGTTGATTCTGACTATCGCTCTCGGACATCCTAGGGCACAAGGAAACGGATTAGAAAATGATATTGTGGTCGTCCGAGAGTTCGTTTACGTATCTTATTAAGTTCCATTGTCTGAAGAAACCCTACTATATCGTATTCCTATGGGTCATTGTCTCTACCTATTGGCCCATAGCTTGGCACACAAGGTCGTGCCACAAGGGAATTCTATGTGCCAATTGGCACTATTAATAACCACACGAGGCAAGGTAACAGGAATCTCAACAAGCCTACTAGCACTATATTCTACCATAGCTGACACATTTACAGGGTAAATCTACGAGTCATATCTACAAATTGGTACCATATTTCAACTACAGAAAGCATGCAATACTAGAGTCACCAAAACTCAACATACGGCACATTACTTGGCAAAGAAAAAAAAAACCACCCTATCTATACAGCATATGAGCACGGAAATTCAACAAAGCATACATGCATCCGAGGAAGAAGAACAACTACTCAGAATTTAGAGAAAGCCATATTTGCATCCTTGATAAAGTAGCTGGAGAAAGATTGACGGACGACGAAGCCTTGCTAGCTCTCCGACAATGACTTGCACGGCAGATCTGATTACTCATGGTAACTTTGCTTGCTCGAAAGTTAGTTACTTGCTCGGATTGCTTAGGAGTGCTCTAGATTAAATTCGGCTAAAGTGTGGTAGTGACAGATCTGGCGAACTATTTATAGAGCGATAATTGGGGAAGACGAAGCGTCACATCACTTACCTTTTAAACCCAGCCGTTGATCATTTCAATCCAACGGTTGTGTTGGTTCACAGATGGTGAAATTACATCGTACCCCATTAAATTTACTTTGGAAATTCCCCATTGTCTCGGGATCCTCACTCATGGGCTGGACGGACGACTTATTGGGCCTCTTGGATCACTATTTACCGGCCGAAGTGGACCATTTCACATATCCAGCCCAACGGATTGCTTCCTACACACTCTTCCCCAAGAGACTTCTTTAAATCCTAAAACCGTACTCGGACCTCAATATATCTCGGATACAAATACCTTTTCCTTCTACAGTCCGCGATTTTTCCTATCCCGGACTGTAGAAAGAAACAGGGAGGGGGGGGGGGGGAGATATATTAAATTCCTGAAACGAATACGGATTTTTTGGCACGGAAAAAAGAAATTTTTTCCTTCACATTAAACGATCCGGACACGCTCCTAAACACACTTGTCCCTTTACTCATATTTCAACAACTATCTTCTACAAAGATACTTGGAAACTAGGGGGACATACGTTGATACGGATATATGTCCAATCCGTTAAGGGCACCATAGAGCGTGTCCTAGAGCGCATCAAGGCTAAAATAGCCAATTCAGTACTTATCTGACCTTGGCTAGTCCGCCTTAAGGAAAACCTTCCGGGTCATCCAGTACGCTCAAGTCAATACACCTTTTCAGCTGGTCCGACCTAGCTAAGTGCACGACTTCCGAACCTAATAAGAAGTCACATGGTCTCACCAAGTACCGCACACTGTCAGTCCTAGGATGCCAAACATACCGGACGAGATACACTCGGATGCCATCTTAACAATAAGACCAAACGTGTACATTGGAACCTCCAAGATACTTCCGAGCAGCTAGTGTCTGGGATCGTCGCTGAGCTACCTAGGAACAGATCAACTCAACAGAGCTCGGATCATTCTAAAAGGTCTCACACGGACCCATCAATGGGAATAGTACTCTGAGGGGTAAAAGGAGCAATCTACCCTCCCTGGCCCATCTAATGCTGTTGGGCACTCACATACTATTGGGCCATGGGCCAAGGGGGTATTGTTGTCCAGATCCTGAACATACACTTGGCATCATCTTATGAACCTCCTCATAAGTACATGATAACTATAAATATAGCACAAGGTCTAAAGCCCTAAGGTAAGATTTTGATATCATAACTTTTTTCATAACTACTACATTGAGAGCTTTCTTCTCTGTCTTGTGTAAAGTCTCTTCCCGGTTTGACTTCTAGCAAACCGTCTTTCTCATCTAACCCCCCCCCCCCCCACTTAGTCTTTTCAGGTGCACCGACTCAGACAAAGTTATCAGTTCGGACATCAAGTTTGAGGCGAATCTTAGATTAGGGACTTGTAGTAGTTTAGTTAGTGTTTGAGGCTCAAGCCCTCAACATTTGGCCTTCCCCATAAAGCATGGAAGTGAACACCCCCAATCATCGTCTAGATCGTATTCCCTAACCTCAAGCTCAAGGAATATTGGTGGTTTTCTTACCACCAGCTGAGGTATGAAATATTCTCCGTACGCAGCCATACCCTTGCCATGCATACACTTACAGATAAAATTTATCTATACCAACAAAACAAAATGCATAGTTAGTTTCTGTTCGTACCAAAAAAAAAAATCCACAATATAATTTCTTTTTGATTTTTTTTGAAATTTTCAGATTTTTCTTTAGTTTTTTAATAAGATAAAAATAAAAATACGCAACTACACACTGATCCTACTTATTGAAGAATGTAGGAATCAATTCCCCGGCAGCGGCGCTAAATTTTGATGCGCTCAAAATTTATACTTGTAAAATAACACAAGTAGTAAAGCGGTTGTCGTAGTACAACAATGCTTAAACCACAGGGTCGTTCTCTCGAGGAATTGATTAAGCTAGTTCTAAGGTGTAGGCTCAAAGTGTAAGTTGTAAATAGATAGTGTGGGTAAGGTTGATACTTCAAAACCCTACAACAAATTACAATGACAAGACAAGGTAATACCTAGATCATGCAATTTCTTCAATTAAAATGAAGCAAGCGGATCTTTCAAAAGTGCTGACGCGATATAGCTAATGGTACACTACCCGCGAATGCAACACTTTGCTATTGCAAAATCGAACCAGATACAGATTATAAGTACGTATGAGTTACGGCAAAAAGCTATTCACTAGCTATGCCCTCATCTGCATATATACTAATTAGAGGTAAAGACTGATGCAAGTTCACAACGATCAAGCATGCGTTCAACGATCAAATATCAATACTCACAATACAAGTTATTAACATCAACCGCCTAACTCGTACTATTGAATACCTGGCCGCCTATTGGTCTCTGCGATCGTCAGAAAGATCAATAATGCTTCTTCGAATTAAAAAGAGATATTGAAATCTCTAAGTGTTTACAATGCTAGAAATTGAAAATATGAAAGTAGAAGTAATGAAGACATGTCCTAATGACTGATACAAGTGGTCTATTTATAAGACCATGGAAGAAGAAACTAGAAATCATGGGAAAAACTGCCAGAAAACGTAGTTGAATCTGTCAAAACAGGTGTCACCGGGTGAGGTACTTTGGGGAATCCTCCTCACCGCGGTCTGGCATTTTTGTCCACCATTCTGTTATTCTGGACCGCGGTGAGCCCGTTTGGATGTGGGTCTCACCGCGGTGAGCCTTGTCTCCGGAAACTCCTCCATTTTTTCCCATTTTCTCCACATTTGTCTCCCTTTTCCAACCTCCATGTCACCTCTCTTGGAGTAGTGGTCCACTAACTTGGCCTTGTGGTGCTTGTAGAAGGTTTTGAAGTCTTCTTTGCACTTTGGTCCTCCATTTCCTTGCCAGTGACGTTAAGACACCTAAAAATGCACAAAAACACACAAAAAACCCAAACGTGACACGGAACAAAAAACACTAACTAAAGGCTAAAAGACGCAACAAAATATGGAAAAATGCACTAAATATCGACTCATCATTTATATAGTGACACATTAATTAAAGCTTCCACTTTTTATTATTCCATGTTTTTCTAATTCATTGTTAAATTTTGTCGAAACCATTGTTCTTCTTTTTCGTTCACAATATAATCTAGCCTAGTTAAACTTGACATGTATTTATTGTAAATTCATATAGTTAATTGTCTGCTTTTCGTTCATTATACTATGCAGCCTACTATATTATGCAGCCCGTTATGTTGATGCATGGTATTATGCATGCAGCCTACTTTAATTTTCATTCACTATATTCTTCACTATCTTTTTAGTACCATACTATATTTTGTTGCAGGCAATGTTTATTTATTTATTTTAATATTTTTCAATATTTTAGAAGCACCAATGTACATATTTTATGGGAAAAGGGAAAGTTGAGTAAGTAAATTTGAAATAATAGTATGGTACTTAAATATTGAAACGTTTCAAAGCAGCATTGTACACTCCTTTATTTTAACACTTAAAAATGTATTGGAACTTCAACTTGATCATTTGGGTTATTTAGATCCATCTTCAAAATATTAATAGGTAGTGTGTTCGATTAAGTACCCATAGGTATGATAATTATTAACTACATATTGGATGAGAATTATTAACAAACGTGTGTTTAATTTGTTACTCCATCCGGTCCATTAAAAGCTTACTAAGTGATGTGTCAAATCAAAGTTCTAAATTTATTTAAAGCCAAGAGTTAATCCTCAACACTACGAAAACCTGTAGTATAGTGGAGTTAACCCCGAGGTCAGTCTCGAAGGACTTAACTAAGCTGAGTCTTGTTTACGAATAGTAATTACAGTAAAGAAAGCAGAAAAAGGGTTGTTTGCTTCGGCAGTGAATTTGTTCTATATTATCTATCTACTTATGCAATTTAACTAGAAAACAGATTTATCTAAACATCAATGATATGATCAAGGAGAATTATGGAGCGTTAACGTGAAAAAAGCTAGCTAGCAGGATAAATACGATTCACAGGATAGATTACGCAAGTTGTCACAATCATGAGTTCAAAAACGAATAACACTAGTGGTGGCGTCAATTCCACTAGGCTACAATCAATCTAGCTAATCCTACTATTATTGTTTGCAACTAACTGTTAGATTGAAGCAAGACGAAAAACATTTGGGTGTATTGATTAAAATGCTTAATCAAACAATGATATTGACGGATTACGCATCAAATGTAATAGAAAGATATACGATTAATCTAAATAGCACAAGTAATCTAAACCTGATGCACTTCGAATCTCATCAACCCTAGCTAGCATGCATTGAATCAGTCACCACCCCATAATCGGGGTGTTTAGCTACTCATATTATGCAAAGACATAATCAATATTGTATATAAACAGGCTCTCAACATAATCCAAAGCAAGAAACAAAGATTCGAACGAATTGATACAATTTACCCTTCGTTGTCACAAACCTTAGGTAGAATTGAAGAACTGAGACGAATCGATGCGAAAAGCTATGTAGATAATCTCCCAATCAATGATAATCGTTGGATTACTAGATAAACGTTTCAATTACCCCCAATAATAGGTAGGTAATTTCCTTGGAAAGGTTCTACGTTGAAAAGCAATAAGAAGAGAAGAACAATAATGAAGTTATGTAAAAAAGGTTCTTATCTCATATATATAGGTGAAATAACCTAATTCTGAACGAACTGGAAAAAATGGAGAAGATTGGCGGAAAAACAAAACTGGCGTCGCCAGTTGCACAACTGGTGTCGCCAGTTTCGCAACTGTCATCGCCAGTTATCAAAATGGCGTCGCCAGTTTCTCTATGCCCTGTTACAGAGAGTTACTGGCGTCCGCCAGTTTAGTAACTGGCGTCACTAGTTCTTCCTGGAATGACAGTTTTGCCCTTTAGACTCATTTTGACTACGATTCTTGATATTTTGGTCTGCCCGCTTCACTTCTAGCATCCATTCGAGGCATTGAAACTCCATATCTTGTAGATGCACATAAAATGCACCATTTTGCCTTCAATTAGTGCGGTTTAGCAAATTACCTACAAAATACACAAAACATGAAAACGTAACAAAATACCAATAAAACACATAAAAACCATTCTTGAGAATGGCAATAAGATGGTAAAATAGACCAAATGAGACGATATAAAATAGACTCATCAAACTCCCCAAACCGAACCCTTGCTTGTCCTCAAGCAACAGACTCTCTAAAAAAATCTAGAAAAACAAAAAACACATAGACACAAAATAAAGTCTAGCTCCGAAGCTACCGAGTCTACGATTGCACATAATAAGCCCAAGAAATGCAGAAGCTTTGACATCACACTGACATTCACAGAATAACATGCACAAGTTCAAAAAGTCCGTTTCCAAAGTAAATAGAACTTAAGTCTAAAACAGTAGTCACTCACAAGTGGATCCTATGCATCTATTCTCTCACACTCCTGGAAGTGTCCAGTAGGGACAATCACTCAAGAATATAAAGAGGTAAGGAAGGTGACTTGCGTCACAATGATGCCTCAAATACCTCATGCAATGTACTCAATTAGTTAAGTCGGAAGGGACTTTTTCATAGCTCTGTAACAATCAGCAGTAGACTCATAAAAAGGCAATCGTTCTCTCTTTTTTCAATATATATATTTTTTTCATTTTTTTGGCATACTCTTTTTTGCAGTCTTATATTTGACCCATATGCTTATATATTTTTTCTGTCTCAATTTTTTGGTAGTGTCTGTTTTACCGAAAGTCCGCACATTTGTGCATGCTGGTTTGGTGTACACGCCATCAACACTCACGAACATATAGCTTTAAAGGCCACGCCGGTATATAGGTAGTACCTGAAACGTGCCCAACACGACTAACGGTGGTAACTAGTACCACAGATCCACTCCGAGACTTATTTTATTTTTTTTATTTTTGAGAGATTGAAAAGCCTGAACACAGTCTTTATAAATACAAGTAAGGCACATAAACCTCCTCCCCAAACCTGGACTTGGAACGGGTTTGGCATAAGCAAATAAGAATTTGTAACATGTCGTTCGTCATACTTAACTTACACAGAGTACACATGAGAATGACGAGGCGCAAACAAGGGAGTTTGCACTTCAGGAATTAAATCACACAGGCGCCGATACAATATTTTTTCGTAGACTACGGTTTACTCACAGGCTTTTTGGACTACAGAATTAGAACAAACTTTCTATTTACAACAGAAACGAACTTAGCAAACTTAAACATGCGAATTGCTAATAGTCAAGGTTCAGTCAAAGCAAAAGCATTAAACAGGTTTAGTACATGCAATAGACGCTCGACTTGGGAGACAGACTTACACACAAGAGAAAATCACGAAAATGAGAAAAAGACACACAAAAAGATAAAAAGACACGACACAGGCACATATATGGATAAGTACATGAAAGATACCTCCCTCCCCAAACCTAAACTAGAGATGGTCCCCAGCGAATAGCCTAGAAAGAAAGAAAGCTGAAAATGTACTTCCTTGAAACGTGTGCCTGCTGCTATCCATTATCGAGCGGGAGCGAATCCCGTGCATCCTTCCCGCCTAGTTCAGCGATTTGGGAGCCATCCTTAGCTCCTCTTCTCTTGTTTTCCATGATTCCCTGCAAACTAAAATAAAATAAATCAAAATCAAAAACTAAAATAAAACTAAGGGAATTAGGGGGAAAGTAAAAATGACAAAAGGGGTCGAAACTCCCTGGCCAATCTCGTGTGCAAGCTGGGGCTTGTATGTACAGATCACTAGAAGAAGGGGGAATGGACTGTGAATCCGATGGTGTCATCTGGGTGGTATCAGGTGTCTGCTCCATCTCTAAATAGTCAGAAACGGGTGGTTTAGTCTCTTCGTCGATCACATCGGTGGATGTCTCCTCCTCCATGACCAACTGATTATCTAAACTCTCGCAAACTTCTTCAACTAAGACAAAAATTTATTCTTCAGTTACAGTACCAGTGGTTTTAGATTTGTTGAAGCCAATACACATATAGTTGGTTGCCTCCTCTAATTTCTGAGGAGTCGGTATCATCATTATTCCTCGTGCCGCTCTATCTACCATCCCTTGGCACTCACTTGTTATATTCTTGTAGAAAACCATAGTAACGATGCTAATGGCAAACCATGGTTCACATGTTTCTGCTGCAAGTCTTGAAATCTATGCTATGCCCCATCGAGTTTCTCTCCAGTTTCCTATTGAAAACAAAGGATCTGTTCTCTATCTATACAGTTTGCTGAAACGTGACCATCCATTGTGCACATATAGCAAATCGGGGGATCCCTATCTTTAGTCACAGTGGTAGTGGTGGTAGTGGTGTCCGAATCCGATTCAACTACAGAATCAGATTTCTCTTCCTCTTGGTTATTTCCGTTTTTAGATTCTTCTTCATCAAGTTCCCTATATTCTATGATCAATGCAGCCAACTCCTCGATCGCACCCTCAAGTTGTGTAGGGGTCGAATATAGCATTGACCCACCAGTGGCTCTGTCCACCATTTTTTGACAACAAGCATTTATACGATTGTAGAACCACCACAAGATCTCTCCTAGTGTTAATCCATGGTCATGATATGTCTTTTGCATCCCCTTAAATCTATACCCTGTTCTATCAAGCGTTTCTCCAGAAATCTGGTGAAATCTACAGAACAGGTCTCTATCTGAGTAATCCATACTTTCCTGCACACACAAAGAAACCCAAGTAGTTCCGCAAAACAAACTAAACTAAAAAAAGAAAAGACAGACAAACTAATATATACATCTGTAAATTAAAATTCGTAAACTAAACAAAGAAGTTAAGTCCCCGGCAGCGGCGCCAAAAACTTGATGTGTCAAATCAAAGTTCTAAATTTATTTAAAGCCAAGAGTTAATCCTCAACACTACGTAAACTGTAGTGTAGTGGAGTTAACCCCGAGGTCAGTCTCAAAGGACTTAACTAAGCTGAGTCTTGTTTACGAATAGTAATTACAGTAAAGAAAGCAGTAAAAGGGTAGTTTGCTTCGGCAGTGAATTTGTTCTATATTATGTATCTACTTTTGCAATCTAACTAGATAACAAATTTATCTAAATGACAATGATATGATTAAGGAGAATTATGGAGCGGTAACGTGAAACAAGCTAGCTAGCAGGATACATACGATTCACATGATAGATTACGCAAGTTGTCACAATCTTGAGTTCAAAAACGAATAGCACTAGTGGAGGCGTCAATTCCACTAGCCTACAATCAATCTAGCTAATCCTACTATTACTGTTTGCAACTAACTGTTAGATTGAAGCAAGACAAAAAACATTTGGGTGTATTGATTAAATGCTTAATCTAACAGTGATATTGACGGATTGCGCATCAAACTTAATAGCAAGATATGCGATTAATCTACAAAGTACAAGTAATCTAAACCCGATGCACTTCGAATCTCATGAACCCTAGCTAGCATGCATTGAATCAGTCACCACCCCATAATTGGGGTGTTTAGCTACTCATATTATGCAAAGACATAATCAATATTGTATATAAACAGGCTCCAAACATAATCTAAAGCAAGAAACAAAGATTCGAACGAATTGATACAATTTACCCTTCATTGTCACAAACCCTAGGTAGAATTGAAGAACTGAGACGAATCGATGCGAAAAGCTATGTAGATAATCTCCCAATCAATGATAATCGTCGGATTACAAGATAAACGGTTCAATTACCCCCAATAATAGGTAGGTAATTGCCTTGAAAGGTTCTAGGTTGAAAAGCTATAAGAAGAGAAGAATAATAATGAAGTTATGTAAAAAAGGTTCTTATCTCATATATATAGGTGAAATAACCTAATTCTGAACGAACTGAAAAAACGGAGAAGATTGGCGGAAAAACAAAACTGGCGTCGCCAGTTTCTCTGTGCCCTATTACAGAGAGTTACTGGCGTACGCCAGTTTAATAACTGGCATCGCCAGTTCTTCCTGGATGACGGTTTTGCCCTTTTGACTCCAATTCTTGATATTTTGGCCTTCCCGCTTCACTTCTAGCATCCATTCGAGGCATTGGAACTCCATATCCTGTAGATGCACATAAAATGCACCATTTTGCCTTCAATTAGCGCGGTTTAGCCAAATACCTACAAAATACACAAAATATGAAAACGTAACGAAATACCAATTAAACACATAAAAACCATACTTGAGAATGGCAATAAGACGGTAAAAAAGACCAAATGAGATGATGTAAAATCGAATCATCACTAAGCTCTTGCTTTCTCTTCAATTAAGAAATGTTAATAAAATAACACTCCTCCGTCTCGCTTAAATAGGCCACAATCTTTTCAGCGATGTTTTTAAGATGGCCAATAGTTTAATTTTTTGTTTTTTGAGAGATAAATGATAAATAATGGACAAAGTATGAATGATAAGAGAGATAAATGATATAGAATGAAAAAAAAGTACAATATAGTGTTGTTTACTTTTTTACTATTTTAGAAAGTGGCCTAAATTAGTGGAACGTCACAAAAAAGGAATAGTTTCATTTTTTAAAAGATATTATATTGATAAAGTTGTAAGAGATACTATATGGGTAAAGTAAGAGGTTGACTGAATAAAATGATGATATAGTAGGAAAGATAAATAATAAAGAATTAGTTAGTGCGGGTAAACTTTCCATTTATGGGTTAGAAAGTTTCTAATGAAATCCCATAAAAGGAAAGTTATAAGTTATACGGAGGGAGTATTTGATTTTTTTCATTATTCCATCTTTGTCTAAATTTCATTTTTTACGTGAAAAGTTCTTTGTTGAAGATAAGGAAGGCAAGGCATTTGATTTGATGAATATCGCCAAAACTTATAATCATCATCATGTCCCTTACTATTTAAACTTCATGAAGTTGCTCAATGGAAATGAGAAAAATTGGGAAGAAGGAGTCCAAGGACTATCGAAGTGGAAGGTAAACTATGAGGGTGTATCATATTTCAGCTCATGCGGATGAGAGTTAATGCTAAGGCCTTCAAGCTGGTATTGAAGAATCCACAATAC
The DNA here is from genome assembly GCA_026545765.1 of Plantago major. Taxonomy (NCBI): domain Eukaryota; kingdom Viridiplantae; phylum Streptophyta; class Magnoliopsida; order Lamiales; family Plantaginaceae; genus Plantago; species Plantago major. The sequence goes on from CM048843.1 coordinate 55,263,962, forward strand.
CTTGAGATTTCATTGTTTTGTACCATGGAGGATGAAGAATATATAATGCATATCGAAACACAATTTTCGTACAAACAAACGGAGAAAGGAAAAATCTTTCTTCTTATCTCTGTCGAAATGTCCCGTTCTGTCTATGCACAGATTCCCTATTTACTAATGTTACTAATGTACTTATATGTATTGATGATCTTGAAGTGGCATATATGCAAGCTAACTTTCATTGCTAGGACGACGTTTAATAGTGTTTAATTACATTTAAAGCATTTTCCTGGGTATTTCTATTTTATTTTTCAACTATCTTTTTATGTAATCTAATTATGCTTCTTTAACACTTTTTTTTAAATAATTAAATTTCAATTAAAGTGTTTAAAGTACATGATACTGAGAAAGCTGAACAATCCGGGTATAATTTTTGATGTCTTATTCATTTAAATATTTTTATAAGAAAGTTGATTCATGATTTATTATTCTAACGTTATTTATCAGTATTTCAATGTTGGACTGGAGCTCAATGAAGAACAATTAATTCAGAAATTTTTACTCTTGATACTCATGCCGAGCTCAATGAATAGATTTAACTTGTGTTAGATTGAGGGTATGCCCATGCCCAACAATATAGTCATAAATAATGGTATGAATAATTTGATTGTGTAATAACTGTCGTATGATGTCGATGAGATGACTGAGTAGCATAACCGTTTGTATTCATGTCTGAGTGCTGAGCAAATGAGTGTGTACCAAACTATTATAAATGACGTCGATTTTGCACTGGTGGAGTTGGTGGAGTTTTCTTTCTCTACGGTTACGTTGGACCTGGAAAAACATTTATGTGGAAGACGATGTGTCATGCATTACGTGGTAGACGTGATATTGTTCTACCGCGGTTGCATCGAGTGGTAAAGCTTCTCTACTTCTTCATGGTTGTCGCATTGCCCTTTCTAGATTCAGTGTATGATACCCCCCCCTCCCGACAGCGATCTAACATGACTATTGAAAAATACAAAGTTAATCTTTTGGGATGAGGCACCTATGACTAATACATGTGCATGCATGTATTTTTCTAACATTTTATATTATTATTTTAATTATAATTAAAAATTAATATTATTGATTTTAGATATAAATTATGTTGACTTTATATTACTTAATTATAGTCTGTTGGCTCACCTGCTGAGACTGACAATTAGGGAGTTTGCTGAGTGGATGTTGAAGGTTAGAGATGGTGAAGCTGGTGATAATAATAACATGAGGTAGAATTCAAATTGCATGAGGTTATTATGATTTGTACTACTGATGAACTAGTTGATGCAATAGTTAAGAGTACATATCCAAGCTAGCTTATTAGATTATGTGGGTGACAGCCAGTACTGTTGATACGGAAATATGTCCAATCCGTCATAGACACCTTTGGAATGAATCCTAAGGCCTCCCAAGTTATCTACGAGTCCGGGACCTTACAGTCCGACGTTGTGGTCCGACCCTAAGCCCCCGCAAGTCCGACTCACCTGGGCAGAAAGGAACAGGAGGGCCCAAAGGGTAGTAGGTCTGACCCTGCCAATGGTCCGTAACCATGGGGTCAGACCCGGACACCCGTCCGGACTCAACACAACAACCTCATAAGCAACCAAGTGAACTGGCAGTTGAGAGTATTGAGGTCCGAGTCGCATGTCCCGGACCGCCTCCTTCGAACAGTGCATGGATTGAGGAAATCCCCAGTCCAACCTAGTACGGTCCGGACCTCAAGACCGGACCTACTTCCTAGAATCTCATACACGGCAGACTGCAACAAGGTCTCTAAACTCTCACATTAATGACTAATCTACCCTCGAAAGCCCAAAAGGAAATGGGTTAGTGAGTCATTAATGGGCTATGGGCCTATTGAGGCATTGTTGGCTCAATCTGGGCCTGACACTTAGCGCGATCCGGGGGTTCCCTCCCATTTTGGGAGAAATCTATTTATATGGCTTACATTCCCATAATAAAGGTAAGGAATAATCACTTCTCATTCCCGAGAACTATACTAAGCTGATCTTCATTCTCTCGCAAGTAAAGTCTCCTCCCAGTTTGACACCACGCAAACCGGGTATAAGGTTCTAACCCCCCGCCCCCCATTTCCAAGCTACTTGTGCAGGTCCTTACGCTCAGCCTCTTATGAGTACAACAGTACTTACGCGCTTCTACTCTTTGATCCTTACAAGCAAGGTGGTCTAGGTACTTAACGTGAAGAAAAGCAAGGGAAATTCATTAAGCGTTAGGGGGACTTTAATTACCCTCGACATTTTGGCGCCGTCTGTGGGAATTCTTTACAAAAAGTTCCGTTCTCTTCAGTAATGGCAAGACCAAGAAGATCCATAAGAACCAGCGCTACTACGGTTGGGATGCCCGCCCCAAGGCAAAGAGGTAGACCTCCCACTCGGAGAGGAAGAGTGGCAAGAGCCACTTCAAGAAACACAATGGACTATCCATGTGATGGCCGCACTGCTAGTCTCTCTTCGGAGGAAGAAAGAGCTGCTGATCCTCCAATAAGAACTCAAGTACTCGGGGTTGACGGACAAGTTCCTCAGTCAGGAACACATGGTCCTCCTCCAGGGAGAAACTTCACTCTTCCAAACGGGCAGGTCATTCACCCAAGTGAGTTCGGGATGAGCGAGAACCAGTTTGGCCTCTTACTCACCACTATTCAAGGTTGCTTTGGATCAAACAACCTCCAGCCTCCTCAACCCACTCCTCCTTTGGCAATTCGAGAAAAAAGCTGAACACGCACAATCAATGAATGAGCATCGTCCAATCCAACAAAGGTTAGAGGAACCAGCTCAACCAAAGGACCTAAGCAACCTTCTCAATAGGAGAGCCACTGCTTCTCACGAACATCGGGAAAGAAGTCTGGTGAGACCCCGAGCAAATGAAGCTAGAACTAGCCGACGTCGGGCTCTTGAGCTTGGGATGAGAGACCACATGGCGAAAAGCATCTCGATAATCCACGCTGATGATGTTCCTCCAGATGTGGCAATCAACCCAAGGATGGACGAGAGACTAACTGCCGAGCAGATCTATGTCCAGCAGAAGGCCTTGGAAACTCAAATTGCTACTTTGAGTAAGATGGTGAAGGCACATGAGAAGGTGACTCTTTGAGCTCCCAACCCTTTATGTGATGAAATAAGAAAGGAAAGGAAGTGCCCTGACTCCACCATCCCAAATATTGAGCACTATGATGGAGATACTTGTCCCGTGGGGCACCTTACTAGGTATGAGAGCAAGATGGAGACCAACGGCCTGGATGACAACATGAAAGCTCCTAACTTCTCCAGTACTCTCTTTGGATAAGCAATGCATTGGTGGACCTCTTTTCCCAATGGCTCCATCAAGTCTTATGCGGATATAGCTTCTCTCTTCCTGAAATGGTTTGAGAAAGCAAAAAAGAGAAAGAGTTCAGTGGAGCACTTGGAAGGGGTAATCCAGAAGGAGCACGAGGACCTTAGAACCTTCCTTGATCACTTCAATGCCGAAGTACGCCAGGTTGAACCTCATAGCATCAAAGAGCGGGTCCGACACCTGTATGCTAACACCTACAATGACGATCTCAGAAAGAAGCTTTCCAATGAAGAAATCACAACTGGAAAATACTTGGAAGATATCTGTGAAGGAGTCCTGTATGGTGAGGAGTACCGGAGAAATGTCCCAATAAGAGCCAGGGCCAAAAAGGGGAAAGAACCAATGAAACAGGAGCCCCCTCCCCTCCAAGAGAGAATTTAGAGATAAGAGAGAATTTCGTAGGGATAGAACCCCTCCAAGAAGATATGTTGAGTATACTCGCCTCAATAGACCAAGATCCGATATCTTGGCCACTATTGTCAAGAAAAACTTAGACATACATTGGTCGAAACCTACGAGGAGCCATAAGAAGAACAAAGCTTCGAAGGAATACTGTAGGTTTCACAAGCACAAAGACCACTCAACTGAAGATTGCATCCAGTTAAAAACATAAATAGAAGGGTTGATAAGGAGCGGAAAGTTGAAAGAACCAGTGTATGAAGAAGAGCCCTCCAGACACCAGAGAAATGAACGAAGAAGGGAGGAGCGTGGTTCGGAACCTCCAACAGGATCTTTACCGCCACCTCCTGCAGAAACTCCACCCGAACATGCCCAAAGGTACCGCGGGTACCCTGAAGATACGGAAATGGAGAACCTTCCCTATACTTGGGTTATCAATGACATAGCAGGAGGCCCAGCTGGAACGCAAGGGAAAGGACCACGCAAAAACTGAGAAACAAATGCCATCACTTTCGATGATAGTGAAATTCCCCCACCAACATTTGGTGGAGGAGATCTTAAAGACCCCGATGTTCCTTTGGTCGTCTCGCTAGTCATCGCCACTTATAAAGTCAACAAAGTACTTCTTGACACAGGGAGTTCCTCCAACGTCATCTCTAAGAGAACAATGGAGCAGATGCACTTGGGCAATATTCAATACGCGCGAGTCTACACCTCCTTAGTAGGATTCGGAGGCTCTATAGTTTTCCCTATTCGAAGTATACCCCTACAAGTCTCTATGGGAACCTTCCCGACAAGAGTGACTGAAACGATCCTCTTCGTGGTGGTCGACAGCGTGTTCCACTATAACGTGATCTTGGGGTGCCCAGAGCTCAACCAATTCAAAGCAATCGCGTCTCCCCTACACAATAGGGTGAAGTTCCCTACCCCAAATGGGATGGGAGAAAAACTGGGCAATGTTAGGGAAGCATGGGAATGTTACATTATGTCAACAAGAGGAGCCTCAGCACCCGGTCTTTCGGTCGCCAAAAGACCCAAGAGTCCTCCTCCTGCATCTCTTACTCCAGTAAGGGAAGGGATTGGGGCTGGGGCACTCAAGGAGAAGTTCCCCAAGACTATAAGGATGGAGCCCCACGAAGCCTTAAAAGAAGTTCAATTGATTGAGGGAGATCCAGAGAAGATAACTCGGATTAGAACAGAGATGAGCGCTGAAGTAGAAATGAAGCTCATCACCTGCCTTCGGGACAACCGCGAAGTCTTTGCCTGGAGCACCGACGACCTTAAGGGGATAGACCCAAGGATCGCAGTTCACCGTCTGAACATGGATCCTACGATAAAACATATCCTCCAAAAGAGAAAGGACTTCGGGCCTGCTGAAGATGCTATCATAGCAGGAGAAGTAGAAAGGTTAATGAAGGCAGGACACATTGAGGAAGTTAGATACTCAGACTGGGTTGTCACGCGGTCCTCATCGAGAAAGCTCCGGGGAAGTGGAGAATGTGCAATGACTTCACTAGGGTCAACAAGTTTTGTCCAAAAGATCCTTATCCTTTGCCCCACATTGACTATTTAGTAGACTCCACCGCGGGATGTGCACTTCTAAGCTTCATGGATGCTTATCAAGGCTTCTACCAAATCAGAATGGCTCAAGAGAACGTAAAAAAGACGGCCTTCTTTGCAGCGGGAGGAGTCTACTGTTTCAAAGTCATGCCGTTCGGCCTCAAGAACGCGGGCGCTACTTACCAACGATTGGTGATCAAGATGTTTAAAGAAGAGTTGGGCAAAACTATGGAAGTCTATGTGGACGACATGCTAGTGAAGAGAAAGACTCAGGAGCAACATGTAGAGCATCTAAACAAATGCTTTTCCATCCTTAGGAAGTACGGAATGAAGTTGAACCCCGAGAAGTGCACGTTTGGCATAAAGGGAGGAAAGTTCCTCGGATACATGGTGACGGAGAGAGGCATCAGTGCCAACCCAGAAAAAATAAAGGCAATCCTGGACCTACCACAGCCAAAGACAGTTAATGAAGTGTAGAAGCTCCTCGGGAGAGTGATAGATCTAAGCCGCTTCATCTCCAGGTCCGCCGAGAAGAACATACCCTTCTTTAAAATCCTCAGGAAAGAAGACAAGTTCGAGTGGACAAAGGAATGCGAAGAGGCCTTGGATAATTTGAAGAGCTATCTCCTTTCACCTCCGCTCTTGTCCAAACCAGTAGTAGGTGAACCTCTCTACCTCTACCTAGCGGCCACTGCCGAAGCCATAAGCTCCGTATTAGTGCGGATCCAAGGGAACGACCACATACCGGTTTACTACCTAAGCAAGGCTCTCGTGGGTGCTGAAGCTAGGTATGTTAAGATTGAGAAGCTAGCCTTCACGCTAGTCTACACTGCTCGATGACTGAAGCCTTACTTCAAATCTCACTGAATTGTGGTCCTCACCAATGAGCCACTTAAGCATGTCCTATGTAAGCCAAATCATTCGAGACGCTTATCCAAGTGGGCGATCGAATTAAGTGAATACAATATTGGGTATTAGGCTCCTTGCCGACTTCCTGGTAGATTACCCCAAGGAGACCGAGGGAGGGACCAATAGTCCGCAATAGGACATGAGCTATGTGATGCTCACTCAGGCGGAAGCTATCCCGAAAGAAGAAAAAACTAACGGAAAAGAGCCTGAAGAGATGTTCTATGATGATGTCCAACTCTGGGCTAAGTGTCAGGAACCCATGGATGACTCCCTGAGAGTGAAGCACATGTTCCTCCTGGATGAAGTAGCCAACATTTCAACACTTGCATCTTCCGTCAAGAAACGAGTGGAGGTCCCCAGGCAGGAAAACACTAAGGTTAACGGGAAAGTTCCTACTCTCACGATGGAGACTAAAATGGAAGGCAAGCGATGTTGGACATTACAAGTGGACGGATCCTCTACTGGAAGACTTGGAGGAATAGGAATTCTCCTTGAGAGCCCTGAAGGCGCTAAGCTGGAATACACCATCACCCTCAAATTTAAGGTGACAAACAACGAGGTCGAGTATGAGGCACTCCTTACCGGCATAAGAATGACGAGGTCTCTTCAAGTGAAGCGGATCAAAGCCTACACAGACTCTCAGCTCGTCGAGTCCCAGTTTTCTGGGTCTTTCGCCACTAAAGGACCCAACATGATCAAGTACTTAGAACTCCTAAAGAAGGAAGTTGAGCACTTTGAAGCATTCACGCTGGAACGATTCAACAGGGAATGGAATGAGAAGGCCGACGCTCTTTCCAAGTAAGCCTTTGCCTTAGGAACTTTGGACACAAGGAGCATCATCCTAATGACTCTCACAGATTCTTCCCTGATAAACTCCACTGGTCAAGTCTTCCTCTTAGGTGCCGAAAGGAGCTGGATGACTGACATATTTGGCTATCTCAAAGATGGCTCTCTACTATCAGACCCTAAAGAAGCAAGAAGGATCCTATGGCGAGCCAACAAGTACATTATCCTGGGAGAGGATCTCTACAAGAGATCTTTTACCGGCATGCACATGAGATGTCTTGGACCCCATGAGACAAAAACTGTTTTGGAAGAAATCCACGCAGGGAGTTGCGGGAGTGACTCAGGGGGTCGGACCTTGGCTCAAAAGGTCATGAGGCAAGGATACTATTGGCCTACTATTGATAAGGATGCTGCTAGCTTCGCCCGTGCTTGCGAAGACTGCCAATACTATGCCAACATACCGCAATGCCCAACCAACCCTAAGATTCCGTCAATCATAGCTTGTCCGTTTGATCAATGGGGAATAGACATAGTTGAATATAGCACATTTGTTTTGCAAAAAGTTGTATTGATTTGACGGAAATTCAAGTACAACTGGTGGGCTTCGAGGCCGGGAAAAGAAAATGACAAAAACTTTGCGACTGACGTAGTATTTTTTCTGGGAGTAACCCTAGGCATAGAACTTCTATAGGTTCTTAGCATTCCATGTTCTCTTCAGAGCTCTTCCTTGATCATCTTCTAGCTCGAAACTTCCATTGACTCTAGCCCCAATGACCTTGTAAGGTCCTTCTCACTTGGGCTTGAGTTTACCAACATTGCTTAGGATGTCAGCTCTTCGGAGGACTAAGTCCCCGACTTGTATATCCTTGGGAAGAACATGTTTGTTGTAAGCCCGGGCAGACATAGCTTGATAGCGGAGGATGCTAGCTAGTGCCTTGCTTCTTTTGCCTTTGAGTAGCTCAAGGTCGTAGATCCTTGCGACTTCGTTTTCAGCAGATTGGTATTGTTGGATCCTTTAGGTTTCCACAGCAATTTCAGAGGGGATGACCACTTCGGAGCCATAGACTAGTGCGAAGGGTGTCTCCTGAGTAGAAGTGCGAGCTATTGTACGATGTGCCTAAAGGACTCCATCGAGATCATCTGCCCAGCTGTCTTGAGAAATTCTCAGCCTCTTTTCCAAAATCTTCACGATGGTTTTGTTGGTAGCTTCAACTTAACCATTAGCTTGAGGGTAGCCAACAGAAGTAAAGCGTTGTTCTATCTTGAAGGATTGGAGCCACTCTTTTAACCTAGCTCCGGAGAATTTTGCTCCATTATCGGAGACTATGACTCTAGGAAGTCCAAAGCGGCAGATGATGTTCTTCCAAATGAAGGTTCTTACTCGGCTCTCTGTGATGGTGGCCACTGCTTCAGCCTCAACCCATTTGGTGAAGTAATCTACTGCGACAATAAGGAACTTCTTTTAGTGAGTACCACGGGGAAAGGGAAACAAACACACTACTTCGGACCCCTCAAGGAAGGTCCGAGCTAATTGCATAACGACTGACTGAGAAACCAACTTTTCGAAAGGTTAAAATTACACAGCCAGTTCGGTCGAAGCGACATAACAAGCCGAGGATAAAAATTGCAACACTCAGAAAAGAGATTTTGTATTTCTCAAAGTACAGATTACAAGTCCGGAACTACCCGTCCGAGTTACAAAAAGCAAAAGGAAACTCCCTATCATTATCTTTACAACACAGATATGCAGTTCTTTGCGGAGTATCCAACGTCCGGAACATGCCAATCGTCTTCATTCCGAGCATAAGCTTCCGAGCCGAATAGGTGCAGCATCCTTCCGAAGCATACTCATGCAGGAACGACCCTTTTAGGTGCAGCTCTGACGTCCGAACCACGAAGCCTTCCTTTGCAATGATCTTGTGCGTTTCGAAGCAAAGTAGCCGGAGCAAGGAGTTAGCTCTCCGAACCAAGCTTACGGTGGTACAACGGCATCAGTCACTTCTTCCCAGCAACTCGCAGAAATCCTCACGGGAACCTCAGTTACTGGAAACAAGTGACTGATGCGATCGGACCCACATAAGACGGTCCGGGCATATTGGCAGTAGGATTCGGGCGAGGGGTCTAGCAAGTAGACCTCGGACCTTCCATCTCTTGCACCACCACCATTTTCAAATTTAAGGTAATACACTCCTAAAGAAAATGGTTGATGGTGGACGAAGCGGATGAACCAAGGCATGAATGATTGGGTCCGACTCAGCGTCTCTATGATGATGGCAAGGGAGGACCAACTCATGAATCAACCTCGGACCTTCCACTTCTTCAACCACAACCATTTTCGAGTACGATACGGAACACTCACAGAAAATGGTAAATGGTGGACGAAGCAGGTGGAACGAAGAGTTCACCTTGGATCGAACCCATCAGTCCGGATAGAGATCCGCCAATCTACAGCCCTGCGAGCAAAGAAAGTCTCCAAATGGGCGAATCCCTACACAGAACCATTGAGTCCGACCCAGTGATCTTTATGTTGTTTACTAAGGCAAGATGGTTCGGTCTCATTGATCCTTTGGGAGATCCGCCTAGCGACAACCCTTTGAATAGAGAAAGCTCCCGATGGGCGAATCCCTACATAGGATCGTTAGATCTGAAGCAATGATGATTATGGGCATGTCCGATCCGAGTAACCCTATGGTAGATCTGCCCCGCAATAGCCCCTCGGACAATGAAAGGCTCCCACCGGGTGAATCACTCATGGAACCACCAAAACCAAACCGAGGAAGTAAGATATCCGGACCCAAGGATCCGAACCACCTACCATGAAAAGGTTGGAATGATTTGAAAAAGTCGTACAATTCTGGAGTATATATAGAGGCTACCCACCAATTGTGTCATGCCACGTGGCCCGTAAACAACGGCCATGGGCTTGGGCCTGCGCCAAATTTTTGGGTCCCCACTGGACTTCTACTTGGGCTAATGCAATTTTGAGACATTACTACTCACAAGTCCGAAGCAGCCAATACACCCCCATAACTTCTCAGATCCAGACCAGTTGTAGTTGGTCTTTTGTTAATAATTGTTTCCTCTCTTTATGACTTTACTACAAGTCTAGGATACTCGGACGACTCGTGTTAATCCCTACGGATGACACTAGTTATTCATGTCCAAACTAGCCTTATTAATCAGAGGTTTTCGTACTCCAACACCATCTTTAAACGTCCGAGGTTTAAAATCGGATGGGCACCCTATGTATCTGAGTCAAATTCGCAGATTGATTTACATTCGTTCGATTCGGCACAAAATATGTTGTTTCGTCGACTCGGATTAATCTTCTGACATCCGAAGCAACATTACTTCTGGTTAAGCATACGAATTATGCACGCAACGAAGCAACAACATCTGACTGAGAAATCAACAATACGCTAAAGCAAAACAGCAAAAAAAAGAGTGAGCAAATAGATATGATAAAGCGCGATCCGAGGCACTTGCGCACCCGGACCAATATGTGGTATTACCGGCATTGATTATCCACGAAAAAAATTATCCGAATGGTAAAAACATTCGCCAAAATCAAATTGTTTGACGGTCCGAAGATCGGTGTTACAGGATTTCCGGGGCATACCCCGTCTTCATTCTCCCTGCCGTTCGGGCGTACCAACCTGTGCTACGGACGGACCTCCGATCTCTTCCTCCAGGGTTGTTTGCAGATACGCCAGCCTCTTCTCCTTTGCTTCCTGAGCCAACCTTTTCTCTTTTCGGACCCTCAATTCCTCAAGGAAGGCAGGGCATTCTATCATCAAATTCAGCTCACGAGAGAAGCCACGGACGGGCCCGAGCAGAGTAAGCCAGTCCCGATTATGTTCCACATGTTCCTCCAAGGGGACGAAGACATTGGACATCAATACCCGGGGCACATAGGACGAAAGGTAGGACCACCATGATTATACTTCTTATCCTCAGTCTCATCACAGACCAGCTCCACAAACTCGCACTTGAGCAAATCATCGTCCAAGACACCCTCCGAAGCAAAGTACGAGCCATCCGCCTCTTTGGAAGCAGAAATACCTTCGGCCTCCAAGTCATATCCACTTGGGATCAATCAATTACGTCGGAGCTTCCCTACGGCTGCATCGAAGCCATCCTGCTGAGCTTCGTCATACTTGGACTCGAGCATAAACATACAAGCATCCGACCCCAAGAACTCTTGGACAACACGTGTCCGGACCTGCAGCAACTCATTGAGTATCATCTCTTTGAAAGACCGACAGACTCCAACGTACTCGTCCACACTCTCCCGATGCACACTTAGATCCTTCTCCAGAGACAGGATAGCACTCTTCAGCTTCCCAACCTCCGCTTCGGACTCCTTCTTTGCGGCAACGGCCTTCTTCAACCTTTCGGACAAGCAGATCACCTTGGACGCCTCCATCTCCCGGGAAGCCTCAGGCTTGGTCAGGTCCTCCTCCATCGTGGCCCTCCGACCCGCCACCACGGAGCACGCTCGAATAGCGGCAGTGAGCTATGATATCAAAAATTATACAAGACCATGAGGATTCCGAATCAATGAAAATGCAACAATTCATGGCAACCAACAAGCAAGCCTAAGGCTCGAATCAGTGCGTACCTTCAGGTGAATTGAGGATAGCTCCGCAATCCGGTCCAGCTCCGGAGCAGCAGCCATCCGGGCCACCTCTGCATCTATGTCCGACTCACTACTCATTTTCCCCTTGCCTTTCTTAGCATGAGGAATCGGACGTTCGGAGGGGAGCTTCTGCTTGACTGGAGCACTCGAACCGCTAGCAGGAGGGTCCCGGGACATGCACAGCCGTTGGAGGTTTCTTTGTCCCCTTCGAGCCCACCACCTTTCCCTTATCCGTAGTGGGCATCACCTGGGCCTCTTCACCCACCGTAGCCATCCGAGTCTCCTCCACTCGGAAAGTGGCCGCGTTCCTGGGCTCGTCCATAGGAAGCACGGTGGACGTCTTGATTATCTGCGTCCGAGTGCCCACCTCCATTTCCATCCTTTGTGCAGCGTTCTGCTTCTGCTTTATCTCATGCATGGTCGACATGGTATACTCGAACCAAAAATCTGTGCATCCGAAGGACAAAAAGTTACTTGCAAGACAATGCTTTTGCCAAAAAAGGGCAATAAAAGCAACAACCGACTTGGATAAGATAAATACATGACGGAATAAAGAGAACTTACTCAAATCCTTCTTCCCATCATAAAAGCTTGGCTCTGAAAAGCCAGCTAGGTAGGGAAGAGGCTGGCAGATTAAACCCCGGAAAAAATACTTCTCCGGGTCTTGATTCTTGTGGAGAGCTTGCATCCACATTGGAATGTTCCGAGGCTGAGGCTTCCAGTCCGGCAATCTACCTCGAAAGAACTTCCTCTCGAAGCGCCACTGAACCCGCTCCGCCTCGGACTAACCATGCTTTAAAATGGTCCGGACGAAGATTTATCTCTTCCACCAATTGATCCCCATAGAAGAGAGAGGATCCACAAAAAAAGTGTACTCTTGGCGACATACCAGCGTATAGAAGAATCCGTTCCTATTTCTTAAATTTACACTAAACAATTTATGAAAATTATCGAAAGTAACCGGGATGCCCTTGTATTTTCACGTCACCCCGAAGCACATCATGTTCCCGAGAGAGTTGGGGATGATCTGATGCGGACTCAACCCCATATCATTCAAAATGTCCATCAATTCGGATGACACAGGCAAACGCCATCCACAATGCAGACTTATCTCATGCACGTATCCGGGAGGTGGATTGTAGAAGGCGTGTGACTCATCCGGAATAAGAATTTCCATGGACTCCGGAATCTCATACTTCCTCTAAAGCTCGTCCACCTCCTCGGACGTCAAAATAGACAGGCATGTTGCCAATGTACAATCCTCGTTAAGCTCGCCCTCCAGATCAGGATGAATTACATCGTCCCTTAACTGAGGAAACTTCACCCGGAATATGTCTTCACCCTTCTTACTGCCCTCAGGCAGCTCCTCCACAACCTCATCTTCGGTCTTGCAACAACTTGGTCCCGCTTGCCTGGACGACTCCCTCCAGAATACATGAGGAGAAATCATTTCCTCCTCCTTATCTTCCTCTGAACCAACACCATCATCCCGACCATCCTCCTCTTCAGCATCCTTCTCCTCAATTTTTTCCTTCCCGAACAACAAGCTCAACTCCACTACCATCCGAAGAGGGGCCGCAGTGTGGACCCGTTCTTCAACACCTTCTTCCAACATGCCCAGTTCGGGCGGTGCGTCGGAGGCATCATGCACTTCCTCGAAATTCGGCTCCTGTGGATCCGGAACGAACGACATTCGGTTAGGGTTAGTCCTAAAATTATAACCTAAGTTGTGCATGAGAGATCGAATCTCTACCGGAAGTTCGGGCTCCTTCCCAGCACGGCGCGGGCGAAGACTCCCTATGGTCTGAGAGGTCGTCTCATGAACAGCACCGACACCCTGCACATCAGAGACTTCCGGGTAATCTTGACGGTCCGGATAGCTTGAACCCGGAACAACTAACCGGAATAAAGAGCTTACCTCAGCCTCTTCCCGGCTCGGATGAGGAGAACGATCCAGCTCTTGCAAATCCTCCATACCGCCAACATCCAACTCCTCGGAGCTCTCTAGGAAGGATGACGCTTCGGAAGCATACCCTTCAGCTTCGGATCGGTTTTGACTATCACTCTCGGACATCCTTGGGAAAGAAAAGGTAGTTCTATGAGTTTTACGATTGTAGTCCGAGAGGCCATTTACATAGATTAAATTTAAAAAACTACAACTAGGATTGGAGGAGCAGGAATAACCCCGTCGGACGCAGTTAGTTCAGAGTTAGTATGGAGTCAGTTCGGTGTTAAATCCAACTACTCAGTATATCCGAAGTAAAGTACGTTAAACTACTTGTAGCCAACTACGGAGTGCAGAAAACGTACATACATCCGAACATACAACATTTTGAAAATGTACAAATAGAAATCACAGAAAACTTGGAAGAAAAGGAGGAGAACAGGAAACTTACTTGCACTCGGATGGTTGGATCGAAAGCAGCTAACTTTACTCGGATAAATACGGACTTCTTCTTACTCGCTTCGGATCACTAGAATTTGCTTCGGATGCACTAACACTCGTAAATCTTCTCTCTAGAAATGTGAAAGTGACAGCGATGAAAGCACTATTTATAGAAGGTTAAATCTGGAAGCCCAACAGTCGCCATTTTTCGGGATTAAATCTCAACTGTAGATCAAAATTCATCCAACGGCGTAGTACAACGATACCAAGTGCAATGACGAATTGGTACAAAAAATTTACCTTACGATGATAAAAAATACAACAAACTTCACCATTCTCGGGAGAAGGACACCACTCAACCTTCGGATGACCGGCCATCCTCTGCCTCAGATCCCTATCCTTTTTCACATGGAAGGATGATTTACCTCACAATCACACGGACCCTCGTCCGTTCGGATGTCCCTCTTCGGACCATCCCAACCAGGTTGATAAAAACCCTATCCTTTTTTTACAAGGAATGATGATTTACCTCACAATCACACGGACCCTCGTCCGTCCGGATGTCCCTCTTCGGACCATCCCAACCAGGATGATAAAAACCCTATCCTTTTTACAAGGACGATTCATCTCTTAACCACACGGACCCTCGTCCGTTTGGATATCCGTCTTCGGATCATCCCCTAACCCACCGAAGGTACACATACGACGTTCTTCGTACCTACACTTGATCTCTCTTACAAATACCCCTTTTCTTTATTTTTGTTGCAGTCCGAGGCCTCCATCCTATGACTGCAACAAAAGAAAAAAGGGGGGGGGGGAGGAGAGAGAGATTAAGTTAAGGACTACAAGAAGCACAGATTACACCTTTTTTCTGCTTACGAGGGACGGATTGAACCGAGAAACAAACCGTGTTCCACTTTTAACCATAGTTCTACAACTATCTTCTACTAAGATACTTGGAAACTTGGGGGACATATGTTGATACGAAAATATGTCCAATCCGTCATAGACGCCTTTAGAATGAATCCTAAGGCGTTCAAGTTGTCTACGAGTCCGGGACCTTACAGTCCGACCCTGTGGTCCAACCCTAAGCCCCCGCAAGTCCGACTCACCCAGGCAGAAAGGAACAGAAGGGCCCAAAGGGTAGTAGGTCCGACCCTGCCAATGGTCCGTAACCATGGGGTCCGACCCCGCACCCGTCCGGATTCAACACAACAACCTCATAAGCAACCAAGTGAACTGGCACTTGAGAGTATTGACGTCCGAGTCGCATGTCCCGAACCGCCTCCTTCGGACAGTGCATGGATTGTGGAAATCCCCAGTCCAACCTAGTACGGTCCGGACCTCAGGACCGGACCTACCTCCTTGGTTCTCATACACGGCAGACTGCAACAAGGTCTCTAAACTCTCACATTAATGACTAATCTACCCCCGAAAAGCCTAAAAGGGAATGGTTAGTGAGTCATTAATGGGCCATGGGCCTATTGAGGCATTGTTGGCTCAATCTGGGCCTGACACTTGGCGCGATCCGGGGTTCCCTCCCATTTTGTGAGAAATCTATTTATATGGCACACATTCCCATAATAAAGGTAAGGAATAATCACTTCTCATTCCCGATAATTATACCGAGCTGATCCTCATTCTCTCGCAAGTAAAGTCTCCTCCCGGTTTGACACCAAACAAACCGGGTATAAGGTTCAAACCCCCCCCCCCCATTTCCAAGCTATATGTGGAGGTCCTTACGCATAGCCTCTTATCAGTACGACGGTTCTTACGGGCTTCTACTCTTTGATCCTTACAAGCAAGGTGGTCTAGGTACTTAATGTGAAGAAATGCAAGGGAAATTCATTAAGCGTTAGGGGGACTTTACCCTCGACAAGTACTTCCAAGATAGTGCTTTTTTTGCGCCAACAAATGAGATAGTCCAGCAGGTCAATGATTATATCATGTCACTTTTACCTGGAGATGCCTTTGATTTCATGGGTTCAGATAGCACCTGTCCTGACAAAGATGATATCGTTAATAGAGAAGATGCCTATTCTATCGAGTTCTCTATTAACGATATCATCTTTGTCAGGACAGGTGCTATCTGAACCCATGAACTCAAAGGCATCTCCAGGTAAAAGTGACATGATATAATCATTGACCTCCTGGACTATCTTATTAGTTAGTGCAAGAAAAACACTATCTTGGAAGTATTGGCTATCACCCACATAATCTAATAAGCTAGCTTGGATATGTACTCGTAACTATTGCATCAACTGGTTCATCAGTAGTACGAATCATAATAACATCATGCAATTTGAATTCTACCTCACATCATTATTATCACTAGCTTCACAATCTCTAACCTTCAACAACCACTCAGCAAACTCCCTAATTGTCTCAGTCTCAGCAGATGAGTCGACATACTACAATTAAGTAATATAAAGTCAACATACTTTAAACCTAAAATCCATAATATAAATGTTTAATTATAATTAAAATAATAATATAAAATGTTAGAAAAATACATGCATGCACATGTATTAGTCATAGGTGCCTCATCCCAAAAGATTAACTTTGTATTTTTCAACAGTCATGTTAGATCGCTGTTGGGAGGGGGGGGTATCCTACACTAAATCTAAAAAGGGCAATGCGACATCCACGAAGAAGTAGCCAAGTTTTACCACTCGATGCAACCGCGGTAGAACAATATCACGTCTACCACGTAATGTATGACACATCATCATACACATAAATGTTTTTCCAGGTCCAACGTAACCGTAGAGTAAGAAAACTCCACCAACTCCACCAGTGCCAATATCGACATCATCCATAATAGTTTGGTACACACTCATTTGCCCATCACTCAGACATGAATACAAACGGTTATGTTGCTCAGTCATCTCATCGACATCATACGACATTTATTACACAATCAAATTATTCATACCATTATTTATGATTATATTGTCAGTCATGGGCATACCTTCAATCTAGCTCAAGTTAAATCTATTCATTGAGCTCATCAAGAGTAAAAATTTCTGAATTAATTGTTCTTCATTGAGCTCCAGTCCTACATTGAAATACTGATAAATAACGTTAGAATTATAAATAATGAATCAACTTTCTTATAAAATATTTAAATCAATAAGATATTAAAAATTATACCCGGATTGTTCAGCTTTCTCCGTATCATGTACTTTAAACACTTTAATTGAAATTTAATTATTTAAAGAAAAAGTGTTAAAGAAGCATAATTAGATTACATAAAAAGATAGTTGAAAAATAAAATTGAAATACACAGGAACATGCTTTAAATGTAGTTAAATATTATTAAACGTCGTCCTAGCAATGAAAGTTAGCTTGCATATACGCCACTTCAAGATTATCAATACATATAAGTACATTAGTAACATTAGTAAATAGGGAATCCGCGCATAGACGGAACGGGACATTTCGACTCAGATAAGAAGAAAGATCTTTCCTTTCTCCATCTGTTTGTATGAAAATTGTGTTTCGATATGCATCATATATTCTTCATCCTCCACGGTACAGAACAATGAAATCTCAAGGTAGTGTGGATTCTTCAATACCAACTTGAAAGCCTTAGCATTAACTCTCATCTGCATGTGTTCAAGGAGAAGCTGAAGTTTATGAGGGAGCAGTTATGGTGACAGGATAGAGCAGTTATTTGTTCAAAGAGAAGCTGATGTTTTTGAGGGAGCAGTTAAGGTGACAGGCTGGAGCAGTTATGTGTTCAAAGAGAAGCTGAAGTTTTTTAGGGAGAAAATTAAAGTGTGGCATCGTGAGAAATTTGGCAAACTGGATCAACAGATAGAGGAAAAGGTTCGAAGAATTGGTGAGATGGATAGGAGAGCAGAGTTACATCAACTGGGGGAAGAGGAAGTTGTGGAACAAAAGCTGGTGTGGGGAGATTTGAATAAATTGCTGGAGATTAAGGACACTATTCAGTTCCAACAGGCAAGAAGTAAATGGGTGAAGGAAGGCGACACCAATTCCAAGTTTTCTCATATGAGTGTAGCAAAAAAGGGTCGCCAAAAGTTGCTGCGTGGACTGAGAATTAAAGGTCGCTGGAAAGAAGGGGAAAAAGAGCTGAAAGATGGAATACGAGATTACTTTCAACACCATTTCAGTACAGGTAAAGTCAAGAGTAAAGGTCGGCCGATTTGTTTGTCTGGAAGCATAATCAGTACTCATAGCTGTGACTTTTAGAAAAACAGTTTGATGAAGAGGAAATTCGGCAGGCTGTGTGAGATTGCGGGGTGGACAAATGTCCGGGTCCGGATGGGTATAATTTTCACTTCTTCCGAGAATTTTGGGAACTATTGAAGCCAGATTTTTTCAAGCTGTTTCAGGATTTTTACAGTAAATCAAAATTGGTTCGGGGGATGAATACATCTTTTGTAACTCTGATCCCAAAGACTAGGAGTCCTACTGCCATTGAGGAGTTCCGACCTATTTCTTTGATTGGAAGTCTATACAAGGTGGTTTCGAAAGTTCTTGCAAACAGGCTATCTAAGGTAATTGAGGAGGTCATATCCATGTTCCAATCAGCTTTCATTGGGGATAGAAATATCCTTGACGGAGTCGTTGTGGCTAATGAGAAAATTGATGAAGCAAGAAAGAAGAAGAAAAGTATGTTTTTATTGAAAGTAGACTTTGAAAAAGCCTACGATTCAGTCGATTGGGAGTTCCTTTTGGGAATGATGGAGAGTATGGGTTTTGGTCGTAAATGGTGTCAGTGGACTTATGAATGCATATCAACAGCTGAAGCGTTAATTCTTGTGAATGGCAGTCCTACAAACAATTTTCACATGGAAAGAGGTCTCCGTCAAGGAGACCCGTTATCGCCTTTCCTGTTCCTTATTGTGGCGGAGGGGCTTAGTCGGATGATGTTGGAGGCATGTAGTGGTGAGTGGTTTCAACCATGCTCGGTGGGGAAGGAGCAGGTTGAGATTTCTCATCTCCAGTTTGCTGATGACTCTCTATTTTTTGGAGAGGCTGTGGAGGAAAATCTGAGAACCCTGAAGTGTGTTTTAAGATGCGTTGAATGGCATTCTGGACTCAAAATAAATTTTCGAAATAGCTGCTTGTACACAGTTGGGGTGAGTCAAGAGTGTGCGGCAAGTTGGGCTGATATTCTTAATTGTCATATTAATGGGTTGCCGTTGTCGAATCTGGGTTTTCCAATTGGTGCAAGACCACGTGACAAGTCTATATGGAAAAAAGTGGTAGACAGTGTGAAAAATAGGCTGGCTGCTTGGGAAAATAAATATCTGTCGTATAGTTGTCGACTTGTGCTCTTGAACTCAGTGTTATCTTTTCTTCCTACCTATTTTCTCTCTTTTTTCAAACTTCCTGCCCAATCGAAATCATCCGCATGCTCTTAAAACTGTTAACTAGCTTACAAAGGAATTTTTTGTGGGGGGGGGGGGGAATTTGTAGGATAATCGAAAAATAGCTTGGGTTAAATGGGAAGTGGTGTGTCGGGAGAAAAATGAGGGGGGGGGGGGGGTTTAGGAGTAAAGGATTTGAGAGTGTTTAATGCGTCTCTGTTGGGAAAATGGGCGTGGAAACTTTTGTCGAGTGAGGGTAAGTCTCTGTGGGAAAAAGTTTTTTCTTCAAAATATGGAAATTTCTCTAGGTCTGTGGAGGATTGGATCAACGGAAAATTGAGGGATAAAATGTGGTCTTCTTGGTGGCGGGATTTAGTGAGTCTTGTGGGTCGTAGTAGGTGGTTTCGTGATGGTTTAGTTCGTAAGATTGGTGATGGGATGGGAACTAGATTTTGGGAGGATGAGTGGGTGGGCTGTGGTGTTAAGCTGAAGGTTGCCTTTCCACGTCTGTATACTTTAGAAGTTAATAAGAGCTGTTGGGTTGGGGAGAGGTTGAGTAGTGTAAATGAGTCTGTTGTGTTCAAAGGTGTTTGGAGAAGGAATTTATTTGTGTGGGAAGAAGCTTTACTTGACAAGCTTCATTTGTTAATGCTGAAAGTTGAACCTTTGTCACAGGTGCCGGATAGTTGGCTGTGGAAACTGTCTAAAGACTTGCAGTATTCGGTGAAATCAGGTTATGCTCAATGGAGGTAGTCAAACTTGAACTTGCAGCTTGATTTTCCTGGTTGGTCTATAGCTGTATGGAATAACTTGGTTCCGTTGAAGATAAATGTTTTCCTGTGGAGGGTGCTGTTGGACCGGGCGCCAACTCTAGGCAATCTGCGTCGAAGAAATGTTTTGTGGAATGACGATGATGCCCAGTGTCGAATTTGTAAGGAGGAAGTTGTGGAGTCCGCTGAGCATCTATTCTGTAAGTGTATAATGATTGTCGAGGTGTGGAGGCTGCTGGGGAAATGGTTGGAGACTGATGTTAGTCTGACTGGCAGTGTGGAAGAAAATATGGACTGTTTTCTGTCGTCGGTACCTGTGAAGTGGCGAAAAATCTGGCAAATATTCTGGACTGGGACTGTGTGGTTTATTTGGATTGCTCGGAATAATTTGTATTTTCAAGGAAACCCACTGGTACTTCTTGAGATTGTGGACAAGGTGAAAAGAAACTCTTGGTCTTAGCTTAAAGGAAAAAAAATCGTGTCTAACTGTTGCAATTTTAATGACTGGGAGCTTTGCCCGAGAGGAGTTTTGAATATGCTGAACTGAGAGATCTATTGTGGATTAGCTGGTGGTCCTTGGGTCTTTCGGTAAACTTGTTTCTTTTGGTCTTTTGTCTGTAAACTCTGCTAGCTCTCTTCTGTTGTACTTGAGTTTAATACTGCATTACAGGTCGGTTTGGCTCCACCCCTTGATCTCTTGATTTTTTTAGTTTGTCTTGATGGACATCACCACCTATTCCTTCTTCCTATCTGGGTGGTATTTCCCCATCTTGGTGCACGCTCTATCTCCAATCTCTTGGCGAGGCATCTCGGTGCCTCGACACACTAGACGTTGGAGGTATCGTGTTGTTATTCTGGAATGATCTGGAGATCGAGGTTCCGGCTGGGTTTGAATCGGGTCTGTTGTGCGTTTCGATATTTTCTCTTCTGAGTAGCTGTTTTGAGTTTATAAGAGTGGCCTATGTATTGTTTTGTGGTTGAGATCCTGTTCTTGTGTTTAGACAATGTATTTTGGAACATTCCTGATGTTTCTTGGAGTAATAATATCTTTTAATTCTTCAAAAAAAAAAAAAACTCTCATCCGCATGAGCTGAAATATGATACACCCTCATAGTTTACCTTCAACTTCGATAGTCCTTGGACTCCTTCTTCCCAATTTTTCTCATTTCCATTGAGCAACTTCATGAAGTTTAAATAGTAAGGGACTTCATGATGATTATAACATTTGGCGATATTCATCAAATCAAATGCCTTGCCTTCCTTATCTTCAACAAAGAACTTTTCATGTAAAAAATGAAATTTAGACAAAGATGGAATAATGAAAAAATCAAATACTCACTCCGTATAACTTCATAACTTTCCTTTTATGGGATTCCATTAGAAACATTCTAACCCATAAATGGAAAGTTTTACCCGCACTAACTAATTCTTTATTATTTATCTTTCCTACTATATCATCATTTTATTCAGTCACCCTCTTACTTTACCTATATAATATCTCTTACAACTTTATCAATATAATATCTTTTAAAAAATGTAACTATTCCTTTTTTGTGACGTTGCACTAATTTAGGCCACTTTCTAAATTAGTAAAAAAGTAAACAACACTATATTATACTTTTTTTTCATTCTTTATCATTTGTTTCTCTTATCATTCATACTTTGTCCATTATTTATCATTTATTTCTCAAAAACAAAAAATAAACTATTGGTCATCTTAAAAACATTGCCGAAAAATTTGTGGCCTATTTAAGCGGGATGGAGGAGTATTATTTTATTAACATTCCTTAATTGAAGAGAAAGCAAGAGCTTAGTAAGCTTTTAATGGACCGGATGGAGTAACAAATTAAACATACGTTTGTTAATAATTCTCATCTAATATGTAGTTAATAATTATCATACCTATGGGTACTTAATCAAACACACTACCTATTAATATTTTGAAAATGGATCTAAATAAGCCAAATGATCAAGTTGAAGTTCCAATACATTTTTAAGTGTTAAAATAAAGGAGTGTACCATACTGCTTTGAAACGTTTCAATATTATTTCAAATTTAATTATTTCAACTTTCCCTTTTCCCATAAAATATGTACATTGGTGCTTCTAAAATATTGAAACATATTAAATTAAATAAATAAACATTGCCTGCAACAAAATATAGTATGTTACTAAAAAGATAGTGAATAATATAGTGAATGAAAATTAAAGTAGGCTGCATGCAAAATACCATCAACATAACGGGCTGCATAATATAGTAGGCTGCATAATATAATAAACGAAAAGCAGACAATTAACTATATGAATTTACAATAAATACATGTGAAGTTTAACTGGGCTAGATTACATTGTGAACGAAAAAGAAGAACAATGGTTTCGACAAAATTTAACAATGAATTAGAAAAACATTGAATAATAAAAGAGGAAGCTTTAATTAATGCGTTACTATATAACCATGGATTTCCACAATATTGCTTCTGAATTTTGTGCTTCAAAACGCTTGTCAAGCATGATTTTTGGATATTGACGGATATGCATGAAGTCGTATCATGTTTGAGTATGGCTTGATCCATTCCAAGCTTCTTGATGAAAAGCAGACAACTATATGTAAATTTATATACGTTTAATATTTAAAATGCATAGAGAAAGCTTAGAAATCTGCAACGGGATTGCACGTTGGTAAAGAGGATATTTAACAGTTATGAACACAATCTTAATCATAGAGCAAACAAAACGATATTAAAAAAAAAAATAAAAACCTCGTAGCATAATTTGCCCAATGCTTTGGTGAATGCTATGCAACCTTCTCCATAATGCTAATGATTATATCAATTGATAGCTCTATTTTTGATCTTGAATTCATCTTCCTTAGTGGTAGTATGTTTGACATGGAGGTGAAAGAAAGAATCGGTTGCAAATTTGGTAATTTTGTAGAATTCTGAGTGAGTTTGATTTGGATCTGGACTATGTCAAGATTAAAGTATATAAAGTGTAGATTTGAATGTTGAAGCTATTTGAAATTCCATAAAAATCGTAATAGATTAGATATTTAGAAAATTCATTTTCAATTTGAATGGTAGCATTAGAGCGCTGATAATGGTTGGACATTTGTATAATTTTAGCATGGAACCAGTCAAGTAGATAATTTAAGATATGTAATTGCTTTTTTTTTTTTTTTTGGAATATTATCTTAATTTAATACTCCTTTTGCCGTTCCATGGCCTTTTTTTTTTTTTTTTGATAAAATCTTATCTTTAATACCCCATCTGCTTAAAATAGAATTGAGTGATTGTATATTTAATTAATATCCTATTTTATTGGTTTCAATTGCTACATCTTCAACCACATTCACGTGAGTCAACACAAATGGGTGTACAAATAGAAAACAACTACTTTTATTTTATTCAATAACAAATGTACTTATAATAGGATTGCAAGAAGGGAAAAAAGGGGTTTTTAGAACCTCAAATAAGTTGAATTTGTCATTCATTATTTTGAGATAGAAGTTGCCATGTAAATAGGAGGATTAAAAAATTAAATATTTTTTGCTAGAATTTGCCACATAGGATTTTTGCCGCCTATGTTGCATGCTTCTCCTTTGAGATAGACCACCAGTTTTAATATATATATATTGGAAATTGAAAATATTATTGTTTTCATTTAATGTGAAAATCTGAAATATAGAAATGCAAAATTAAAAAAATATTATTATTTTCAATAAATCTGTAAATGGAAAATAAAAGTGGACATGAAACGACTCACTTCCCAAGCAATAAAATAGTAATTGTCAGATTTACTTTAGTGTGGATCTTTTTTGACACCAATGTTTGCATTGGTGTAAAATATTAGTGTGATTTTGTATATATTCACACCAAAGCTTCTTTAGTGTCAAGGGTTTTAGTGTCAAACACTAGTGTTTATGTTTTGACACGAAATGGTTTTAGTGTGAAACTTTTAGCCGATGGTGTGAGTTATTTTTTCACACTAAAAACACCAAATTCTAGTAGTGATTAGAATGCATAGGGCATTTGTCAGGTAGATCATTGTATCTCTCCCATGACTCAAGGAAGGTTTCTTCGTCAAATTGGTTGAAGTTCTGGATCTGGCTCTTCAGGTCGGATTTCTTCTTCAATGGGAAGTATCTAAGCATAAACTTGTTGAAGACCTCATCCCATGTAGTCAAACTGTCTGGTTGTAGTGAGATAAGCTAGTTCTTCGCCTTATCTTGAAGGCAGCTAGGGAAGACTCTCCTTCTGAGTTAACATTCCGTGAGCCCATTCAGTGGTATACCTCCAACTATTGCATAGAACTCCCACATTGAGTGCATCGGGTCTTCAGTTGTGTTCCCGTAGAAGTGTGGTAGCTGGTTCAGATGAGTTCCTTTCATATCATACTCCCTTACAATCCTTTCCAGATAGATGCTTGAGGCATGCGGTGTAAGCCTTGGCATAACATAGTGGCACATGGGTCTGTCGTCTTCGTCCACCAAATCCACCCTTACGTAGTTATCCCTTCTCCGGTTCTCATCTAACCTCAATCTCTCATCGGCTATCCTTAGCCTCTCCTGTTCCAGCTCTTCCCTCTCAGCTTGGATATCCAGTTGAATCCTGAGCAGTTGCTCTAGTTCAGAAGTTGCGACATTCCTAGATGGAACGTCGTTGTTGTTTCCTTCTCCGCTCGTGCTGCAAGTTGTTTCCATAACGGTAGCAAACAGTCTTCTCCTTTCAAGCTTGTCTATGTCATCTCTAAGCGGTACCACTCGTGTTCCTGCACTTCTCCTACCTTGAATAAAAACTAACAGACAAACCCTGGCAGATTCGAATATATAATACTAGAAAGAAAATAAAAAGAAATCTAAATGTACTTATTTTTGGGTTTTCTTGATAAGGAAGTAAACTAATGCAGGAAAGAAAATATTTGTTGGATTTTTTGAATAAGGAAGTAAACCAATACGGGTAAGAAAATATTTTTTGGATTTTTTCATGTGGAGATAGATTCTCATAGTTTTTCAGATTTTTTTGGGTTTATGCTATACGTATTATAAAGACAGTGTGTAAATTAAAAAGCGAAAGAAAGATTTCAACTTATCTAGGTCGATCGAAACTTGCTTGAGCGGTCAAGTGTCCCCGGCAGCGGCGCCAAATTTTGATGTGCACTCAGAGATCTCATTTTTCGTTGTAAAACCTGCAATCTCCATATACAATCAAGTTTAAATTTAAAGTCGGAAGTCCTTAAATCCACAGTTTATAGCAGAAAGTTAACTCGAGGTGTCGTTCTCCACGGACACATAGCATAGGAACAAGCAAAAATGTTGCAGAAAAGTAAACAGTTTCTTATCTCAGACAGAATTATCAGTTCGCAGTAAACCCTAATTTGCTTTTGTTGTAAATCAATAGTTGACAGGCGTAAAAGTTCCCCAACCTCCCTCTGCTATGCTACTCCCAACTTCCTAATTAAAATCCTACGCAATTACCTATACCGACAGCAGAGCATAATACTATGGTGTCCAAGGTGCAGTCGGCACGCGTACCCCTACTCAGTTCAATGAAACTATTGTGTCACTCAGCAGAAACATCACACCACGAAGGATGTATAGAGTTGTATAACCAAGATTTATGTCAAATAACTATTCCATTAACATATCCCGGTAAGTAAAGACGTAGTAAAAGCAGAGTTACGACGGTTCGCCTTTACAAAAGGAAACTAGCTATTCATTACTCTATTCAATCTTATAACGCATACTTACAATTTTTCAATTCTTTTCACCTATTATAATTAATTTAAACGTTCTTTTAATAATTCCACTATTTATATGTAATTAAAAAATATATGTTGGTCAAATAATGACCTTGGTTTTGTACTCGAAAATTTGAATATTGATAGTTTAGCAAAAAACAAAAGAGAAAAAAAAAACAGAAAAAAACTAAGAAAAATTTCAAAAAAGCCAAAAGAAATTCACGAAAAATTTTGCAAACAAAATTAACTGTCAATTTTTCTGGAAAACTTAAAAATTACCAAACAACATAAACAAGCAAAAATGCTTGTTTTTTCCTTCAACATTTTTCCAAGAGATTTAATTTTCCTCCAAATTCTTTTCTTTTCCCTTGAAATCCCTTAAACCATGCAGAGCCTTAGGTTAAATGAGAGTGAACGGAATATTTCAGGTATGATTGTTCCCTTCAATAAGCAACATTTAAAAATTGAATGTTTCAGGTATGATTGTTTTTATTAGGTATAATTGTTTTTTATTCTGTTTCCTTAATTTAAAAATTCATTGTAAAGTAGACTCGTGTATGAACGGAATATTTCAGGTATGATTGTTCCCTTCAATAAGAAACATTTAAACATTTTTTGTAAGATCACAGATACTGATGTTAGACGCCTTAATGGTTATTCAAATATTGCTCCCTTGTTCTATTTGTTTGGGATGAAATTGCATAAAATATCAAAAAAGTTATGGAGCTCTACATATATTCATAAAGTTCCAACTTTGTTGAATTCTCCGTTGTAGAACAAATCTCACAACGTTGAAATGACCATGGTCAACATGCAATATTTTTTAAGGAATGTTAAACGCATAACACTTTTTATTAAACGCATAACAAATTTTTGCATATTACATATAATACCACTATTATTATAATTTACAAAATGGTTCAATAATTTGAAAAAATTACTATTTTACCTAAAAAAAAACATCAAACAAGTTTATTCGAATTAATTTTATCATCCGATGAATAAATCAAAAAAACTTAAAATGAAAAACACGAAGAACACGAAGGTGATTTTATCCAAAAACACTTTTATTTATGCATTTCAACTCTCTAACATACATCTTTGTCTTCGAATCTTCAAACAAATATAATTGAAGAACACAAAGGTGATTATGATCTTCAAACAAACATAATTAAAATTTAAGAGCAATTTTATAAGTAAAAAAAACAAATTTAATCAAATCATACATAGTAAAACAATATTTTTAATTACTTAAAAAAAATCGAAAAAAACTCACGAAACGGACAAAATTTATTCTGGTAGACCTCAAATTTGCCGAGCAGGTTAATTTCACGCCTTTGGCGACTCGAGGTACTAGACCACCACTTTGAAGGTTACCAGCTTACGCAGCTTATTCGGCAGTCTTGAGGGCTACCAAACGTGTTTTGGTCCTTTTTTTATTTTATTTTTTGAAATTTTGGTGAAATATTAGTTAATTTAAATGAATGCAATAAAATAATTATAAACAATATAAATATCAAATTAAAAAAATTATACTACTTCATTTTCGGCATAATATGGCTAATGATTGTACGGCATTGATTTTTGTTGTGTTATGATACCGTAGTGTATATACATTTATATATTTTTGAAAATGTGATAATTTGAGAAATTTTCCGAAAAATGGGACTAATTCTATATTTTTATCAGTTGAAGGGCCTTTTGCAATATATAAAAATGTTTTCTACGTTTAGTAAAAAGTGTTATGCGTTTAACACACCCCTATTTTTTCCTCTATTTTTCTTTATTACTCACCTGGATGAAAACATGCAATTTTAGAAATGCAAAAACATTTAAATTGTTCTCACCTACATAAAAATATTCATCGACAAACTCATCTTTTGATGAGTTAAAAAAAAATACTCTACTTAAACCCACACTTCGTTCTTGGGCTATTTAAAACCGGAAACCTAAAAGAACATAAAAATCTCAGTGGCGACAGAGAACGAACTGAGTTTATTTCCAGGTTGCACTTTATTTCAGCAACTTGTGAGCACCGTTCTCCATAAAGGTTCTTTTTTACTCCGGCAGATGTATGTCGGCGCCTCTTTCAATATATTCTCTCATCCTTTCCAAATTTTGTGTTTTGCCAACCATATAACCTCTTCACCTAAATCACAATAACCGAATACAGAATGGAGTACGAAAGAGATCTCAATCGAACACAAATACAATATCTACCGTGGAAGAATAATATACTTTTTTGTTTAAATGACTCAATGATTAGCTTTTTCAATGGGTTCCGTGACTTGCTCTCTGATCCAAACATACCTTTTTAACATCTGTTTTATGGCAGACATTCAGACACATAATAAGTTAATGATTTCAGTATGTTGCAAGAAATTTGTGGCATAAACAATATCAACCCAACAAGTAAAACATGAAGAAAGTTGTTCTCTGGAAAAAGAAAAAAAAGAAGCATTTTTATATACCATCAATGAAACTCTGTCTTTGGTCCCATATATATACCCTCGTTGAAACTTCATCTCCAGTTCTAGTGTGAGTAATAAACTGATGTAGTTCTGACGAACAGTTGCAGCCAGACACACTTTCTAGTGTAAAGTCAACATCAACATGAATGCATGGCTGCAAAATAAATCAAGTCAAAAATAAATAAAAGCAAGCTTCTGGAAACTCAGTCCGTTATGAACAACACACAAATGTAAATATCTTAATACAGTTTTACAAGAAGTGAGATGAGCAAGAAACAAGTATGGCAAAGTGGAGACAGGCATAATTAAATACTATTAATCACTAGATTCCAAAATCCAAACATCTTTTTAAAATCTCCAACTACAAGAGGTGTGGAATTTAGTCATTCATAATTAAATCTCCAATAATTAGTATATTTGAGGGATGGGGCCATGGAAGGCAACAGGTAGAGTAAGACGCTCCCATTTAAAGATGGCTCCATTCACATGGATGCTGATTAAAACCCATCTTATTGTTTAAGGAAAGAGCCTTCATCACTCACTCCAACTTTAATTGATCAATGTCATACCACATAACACGTAATAAGTAATAACCATAATTGGTAAATACCTTGAAATTTACGAACAAGTTATATGATTAATGAATGAAAACAAAGAAGTACATGATAGATTACAAGCTTATCATTCAGATACAGCTTCCTAGTCCAAATTGGAGAATGCGCCCAGACAAGTTTATTTAAGCATGAACGAGTTATTAATAAATCAAGTAAAACATCAAATGATGCCCATGATAGGAATAAGAAGAATCTTAAATTTATTTTAGAAGAAAGTCTAGAAGTAGGAAGTAGTATTTAATTATTCCTTAATTAGTTTATTTCCTATTATACTTATAATTATAGTCCTTTTCCTGATTCTTTTCAGAGTCCTACAATAGATTGTCTTGTAGACCTGTAAATATAGGCCAAGGTCTAGTAGTTTATCATCTTTTCAAATATACAACTATTACCATGTTGATCATTGAGCTTTGCTCCGATTTCTTGGTTTTGTTCTCGGGTTATTACTGACTGTCTACTTGTTCTCTATCAATTCGTTTTACTATTGAATACTATTGGTCCTAAATTCAAAATATTTTCTCCAGAGGTACAACTAGCAAAAGGATGACTAATTACTTATAAATCTTATATGTAGTTTTGAGGTATATGAGTTGCATAGAATAACCTAACCAAGTTTCAGGTTTGCAGTTAAATCTAACTGCAAGACCCGTTCTCAGAAGTATGGAACATAAAACCCTCACAACTTGAAGTAATTTCATCAAGATCAAATAGATACCCACAAAGATAAAGCACATGGAGACACACACGTAGGTGCATGCGTGTGGAAGTAATTTAGCAAAATTTATTGATTGCCAGAAAACCTGAAGAACGAGACTTAACCTTTATGTTTCGGGCATGATAGTAACACCCAGCAGGTAGAAAAATTGCATCTCCTAATTTTTGGAGAAATGTCCATGGTTTAATCCCTGTACGCAAAAGTAATAACATAAGGAACATATTTAGCATAAAATAAATTGACGTGAAATCTCAAGCCAGGCAAGATGAACTAACCACATTCATTTTTCAAATTTCTTATATCTCTTGCTGTCAAGTAGACCATTTGTTGAATGGAGTGAGGCGTCTGCTAAAAATGAATATGTAAAGTAAATTAGGTGATTCTGACACCATAGGGACACGGAAGGCAATACAAGCATTGAGTGTATAAAAGTGAACTAGGAAATAACAATCTAAAATGCTATTGTTAGTTACGTCAGGGTTCAGATACATGTAGCAAGTAGTAACTGGTACATACTATTTATAGAACAATAATAAGTTGTTTACACCTAACTGGTGCCATTTTTTGCATATAGTAAAAATCGAAAGAATTAAATATAATAGAGTCTAACATTTGATGCCATTGAACAACAAAACCATAGAGTTGCTTACACTTCGTGAAGTTGTACACCATCTTCTTACCCCAGCTCTATCGGAAAGGAAGTACTAGAACTAGATGAAACTAATTAAAAAAAAAAAAACTGAATGCAATACAAGAAGAATAGTAAATTTCGAAGTGGAGATGTAGTGTAAAAGGATGAAGTAAACTTACAAAGTGCTTTTACAGATGTTCCTCAAGTTTAGGAATTTCTTCCTTCAAAAATATTTCCCATAAACATCCAACTTTTGGATCTACAAACTCTTCCAGTGAATTCTTAGAAACATTACTCCTTTGGGACTCGTCCACATTTGAAAGTTGCAGGGATGTATGAGACGTTGCTCCGATATGCATCAAGATGCTAACCTGAACAAAACAACACATTTTGAGAAAATGATTTTGATTCATTATCATAAAAGATAAGCATTTTGTTCTCGTCACAGGAAAAATATACCGTATATGTTTAAGCATAGCCATTCATTCAAGGAGTTCTAGTGTATGAAGTTAAGTAGCACTTTACAAGATCCAATAATCCTTAGTACCACGGACTCAAAATTAGCAAAAGTTCTCAACTGAAAGGTGTATCATAGGACATAATTGGAGTCTTAAATATATACATTGTTTTAAAGACCATCAAAAAATCAACATGACCTAGAAAAAGAACAGGATAAATAATAAGAAAATAGGGCATACAAGAGAATAGACTTGTATAAAATTAGCCAAAACAAAATGCTTTGCCCATGTAACTTGAGTGTGTGAGAGAGAGCGGGAGCAATTGCAGGAGTTCATCGAACTCATAATGTTTTCGACGAGTGATAGTGTTTCAGACATCTATTTAAAATTAACTAACACATAATAAATCAGGTAATACACGACAACATAATATATGTACTATATTGGGAAGGATAGCTTACTAAGATTAAATAGCATTAAAATTTTATTTCATATGATTATCTATACAATTAGCACTCCCACCCCCCAAAAAAAAAAGAAAAACACAAAAACTATAGACCATTTTTCGAACCCTAAGTTGATTTGTTTCGAGTGATACCCTAAGTTGATTTGTTTCAAGTGATTTTACCATCAAATTTTACTTTCCTTTTTGCATCTCATGAAGGTACAAATGATTGAGTGTATATCCACATGTTGCCAGGTGAAAGAATCCCCAATGACAACTGACAAGTGATGGTTGGTTACACGAGCAACACGTATACAACGCTACAATACTAAGGGCCAACAAGAGAGAGTAATATTATTGCAAATTAGACAAGACGGATAATAGATATACCATGGTGCTACCCAAGAAAATATACATGTCAATTAATATCTAAACCAAAACGTACATGAACTTTGCAAGAGATAATAAAGGAAGGAATCCTAATGTCTCTTCAACCCTTTGATCAATAGATATCTCTGAATAAGTAATAGTTTTATGTGAAATATGATGCGTCGCCGGCATGAGGGCCGTGCGATCCGTCGAATTATCATGAATCATCGAAGCAACAGGCAGAGCCCATGTCGACCTTTTATCTAATAAATGCATCCCTTCCAGAAGTCGGGGTTTGTTGCACGTATTAGCTCTAGAATTACTACGGTTATCCGAGTAGCAGGTGCCATCAAACAAACTATAACTGATTTAATGAGCCATTCGCAGTTTCACAGTCTGAATTAGTTCATACTTACACATGCATGGCATAATCTTTGAGACAAGCATATGACTACTAGCAGGATCAACCAGGTAGCATTCCTCATAGACACCGAGTAAACAAGGAAGGTGCCACAGGACTACAACCATTGCAGACTCGGACGTCATGCGAACACAGCGTAAAAGCGCCAAGGGGACAAATAGCAGCCAAGAGACCACATATCCATGTAGTTTTCTGCACCCAAGAGCTCGAGCAATTTGGCATGTTCCAACAATCAAGACTGCATTAGCATTTGAAAGTGGAGACACGCCGCTTGCTTTGCTGATCCACCTCATGCCGCAACCCGGTATGGGAGCGACACTCGGCTGATCATAATTCATTGCGTCCGGGACAAATGCCTTCACCAAGGTATGCAACACAGAAAACCCAACCGAGACCAAATAAAAATGGCCTATAAAATGAAGAGGTGAGAAGGCCAAATTGTCGTTGCACGAGCAGGGAACCAACTTGCCCTTACAAACCAATCACCACTCATGCACCTTTCCAGGAAACCAAGGCATGCATGTCGAGTATAAATCCAGCCTGCAAGATATACTCGCACGACTCTGGGGGCCCCGACAAGACAACCGGCGGGAACCCAGTCGAGTACGGTAGGATACCATCAAACCAACTTTCGAATCCATCACACCCATTGGAACCCACCTTTGCTCCGTGTCGAAGTCCGCCATGCCCATTGAAACCCATATTGGCACATCCGTGTGCTTTAAAAATCCCGCCTAACTCGGGAGAGTTGCCCCTTCCCCCCGGTCCTGGCACACGGATGTGCACACAGCAAGCACGATGGGGGGAATTCTATGCGAGAAGGTCCGTGTCACCGTGCCCCAATGCCAACAAATCTTGACCGATGGGTGCTAACTCAGGAGAGTTACCCCTTCCCACCCCCGCAGATGGGCACGGATCGCACACAGAGGGGGGCACTCTGTGTGCGACGGACCATGCCTTTGCTCCCCATTGCCTTGGAAATCCCGATCGATGATGGGTGCTAACTCCGTAGAGTTACCCCTAGATCGCACATAGAGGGGTCAGTCTATGTGAGACGGACCGAGTCCTTGCTCCCCATTGCGTTGAAAATCTTGACCGGTGATGGGTGCTAACTCCGTGGAGTTACCCCTTTCCCCCAACTTTGGCACACGGATGCGCACTAGGTGCGGAAATAGGGGAGGCTCCATGTGCCGCAACGCGCCACTGTCGCGAGACCCTTGCCATTGGGTTCTTTCTCCTGAAAGTTGCACCTCCCCCCTCATAGTAGTCAAATACGTCGTTTGTTAAGTGACAGGACTAGATATCAAAATGGCCGAGGAGCTCACACTTTTCATATACGCACTTCCACATATCCGTTTTCAACAAAATTTCGCATGGACTCATATTTCGGGCCGATAAATCTGATTTTGAATTCGGATTTCATTTTTTGGGCCCAAAACTTATTTAATAATTATTTTTTCATAAAAAATGCAATAATACATAAAAAAATTAAAGGAAAATAGGTAAAAATAATGAAAAATTCAGGAAAAATCCCAAAGTCACTTATGATAATTTTGGTGGCATTCCACGTTCTTTTTCATTACTCCACAAACCGGCATATGATCGATATAGGCTGATTATGCTTACGTCTAACTCTAAGTTGTGATATCAAACATCCTCTTGGGATATAACAGCCGTGATATCACACTTCTCATATTCTTGTGGGGCAAGGGTCGTTAACCTTCGCATCTTCCTGTGGGGCAAGGGTCGTTCGTTCTTAACCTTATCATCTTCCTGTGGAACCAGACGTGCAACTACTAGAAAACCTAAGTCTGAGTTGTGATATCAAACATCCTCTTGTGAGATAACGAATGTGATATCAACCTTCTCATCGCCCCGTGGGGCAAAGGTCATTAACCTTCTCATCTTATTGTGGGGCAAGCGTCGTTAACCTACTCATCTTCATGCGGAACCAAAATTGCACCTTAGCGTTGAACCCCCAGCACCGGACATGGATGTGTAAGTAACCATGCTTAGGGTACTTAGCCTCGATCCCCGAGCACTGGACATAAATCTGTAAGGAACCATGCGTAGGGAACTTAGCCTCGATCCCCCCGGACATAGGAGATGGGTCTGTGTACGGAACTTTGCCAAGGGAAACTTACCCTCAATCACCATTGGCTGGGACTGGGCATGGAAAAAAAAATTATGCATGTCAAAGTAAAGCCAGCAAAGGAGAAAAAAATTCTCGCAAACTGAACAATACATCAACAAGTATGAGAAGATCTCACCGCCAAGCACCATAATGATCAAGTAGAAGCAAGACATTGCCAAGAACCTTTCCAAAGCTCCTCGGGAGACCCTGACCAAGCACCCAACATATGAAGGCACCGGGACTAGATCAACCTTGGTGCCCTTTCCAGGTACAGTCCAAGCAAAATATGCACGAGCAACTACCCACATTGCAGTGACCGGCAACAAAATCTTCTTAGGCAACCCGGGAATCCATATTGCGGGCCATGGAATCCATTCACTCCCAACCGTCTCATAGGGACTAGATCGCATCGACAAGCACCTTAATGATCAAGTAGAAGCAACACATTGCCAGGAACCTTTCCAAGGCCCTCGGGAGACCCTGGCCAAGCAACCAACATATGAAGGCACCGGGACTAGATCAACCATGGTGCCCTTTCCAAGTACATCAAGGCAAATATGCACATCGCCAATCTCCCGTACAGAGGCTCCCCGGGAGACCCTAACCAAGCACCCAACATATGAAGGCGCCGGGACTAGATCAACCTTGGTGCCCTTTCCAGGTACATCCAAGCGAAATATGCAAGAGCGCAACTACCCGCAATGCAGTGACCGGCAACGAAATCTTCTTAGGCAACCCGGGAATCCATGTAGCAGATCATGGAATCCATTCACTCCCAACCATCTCATAGGAAATAGATCGCATCGCCCAGAACCTTAATGATCAAGCAGAAGCCACACATTGCCAGGCACCTTTCCATGACTCCTCGGGAGACCTTGACCAAGCAACCAACATATGAAGTCCACGGGACTAGATCAACCATGGTGCCCTTGCCAACTACATCAAGGCAAATATGCACATCGCCAATGTCCCATCCAGAGGCTGCTCGAGAAACCCTGATCAAGCACCCAACATATGAAGGCGCCGGGACTAGATCAACCTTGGTGCCCTTTCCAGGTACATCCAAGCGAAGTATGCAAGAGCGCAACTACCCGCATTGCAGTGACCGGTAACGAAATCTTCTTAGGCAACCTGGGAATCCATGTAGCGGATAATGGAATCCATTCATTCCCAACCGTCTCATAGGGACTAGATCACATAGCGAAGCACCTTAATGATCAAGCAGAAGCCACACATTGCCATGCACCTTTCCAAGGCTCCTCGGGAGACCCTGACCAAGCAACCAACATATGAAGTCGCCGGGACTAGATCAACCATTGTGCCCTTTCCAAGTACATCAAGGCAAATATGCACATCGCGCATGTCCCGTACAGAGGCTCCTCGGTAGACCCTGACCAAGCACCCAACATATGAAGGCGCCGGGACGACATCATCCTTGGTGCCCTTTCCAGGTACATCCAAGCGAAATATGCAAGAGCGCAACTACCCGCATTGTAGTGACCGGCAACAAAATCTTCTTAGGCAACCCGGGAATCCATATATCGGATCATGGAATCCATTCATTCCCAACTGTCTCATAGGGACTAGATCGCATCGCCAAGCACGTTAATGATCAAGCAGAAGCCACACATTGACAAGCACCTTTCCAAGGCTCCTCGGGACACCCTGACCAAGCAACCAACATATGAAGTCGACGGGACTAGATCAACCATGGTGCCCTTTCCAAGTACATCAAGGCAAATATGCACAACGGCCATGTCCCGTACAGAGGCTCTTCGGTAGAGCCTAACCAAGCACCCAACATATGAAGGCGTCGGGACTAGATCATCCTTGGTGCCCTTTCCAAAAACATCCAAGGGAAATATGCAAGACCGCAACTACCCGTATTGCAGTGACTGGAAACAATATCTTCTTAGGCAACCCAGGAATCCATATAGCGGATCACGGAATCCATTCACTCCCAACCGTCTCATAAGGACTAGATCGCATCGCCAAGCACCGTAGTGATCAAGCAGAAGCCACACATTGCCATGCACCTTTCCAAGGCTCCTCGGGAGACCCTGACCAAGCAACCAACATATGAAGTCGCCGGGAGTAGATCAACCATGGTGCCCTTTCCAAGTACATCAAGGAAAATATGCACATCGCCCAAGTCCCGTACAGAAGCACCTCGATAGACCCTGACCAAGCACCCAAAATATGAAGGCGCCGGGACTAGATCATCCTTGGTGCCCTTTCCAGGAACATCCAAGCGAAATATGCAAGAGCGCAACTACCCGTATTGCAGTGACCGGCAACAAAATCTTCTTAGGCAACCCGGGAATCCATATATCGGATCATGGAATCCATTCATTCCCAACTGTCTCATAGGGACTAGATCGGATCGCCAAGCACCTTAATGATCAAGCAGAAACCACACATTGCCAGGCACCTTTCCAAGGCTCCTCAGGAGACCCTGACCAAGCAACCAACATATGAAGTCACCGGGACTAGATCAACCATGGTGCCCATTCCCAGTACATCAAGACAAATATGCACAACGCCCATGTCCCGTACAGAGGCTCTTCGGTAGAGCCTGACCAAGAATCCAACATATGAAGGCGTCCGGACTAAATCATCCTTGGTGCCCTATCCAAAAACATCCAAACGAAATATGCAAGAGCGCAACTACCCGTATTGCAGTGACCGGCAACAAAATCTTCTTAGGCAACCCGGGAATCCATATATCGGATCATGGAATCCATTCATTCCCAACTGTCTCATAGGGACTAGATCGGATCGCCAAGCACCTTAATGATCAAGCAGAAACCACACATTGCCAGGCACCTTTCCAAGGCTCCTCGGGAGACCCTGACCATGCAACCAACATATGAAGTCCCCGGGAATAGATCAACCATGGTGCCCTTTCCAAGTACATCAAGGAAAATATGCACATCGCCAATCTCCCATCCAGAGGCTCCTCGGGAGACCCTGACCAAGAACCCAACATATGAAGGCGCCGTGACTAGATCAACCTTGGTGCCCTTTCCAGGTACATCCAAGCGAAATATGCAAGAGCGCAACTACCCGCATCGCAGTGACCGGTAACGAAATCTTCTTAGGCAACCCGGGAATCCATGTAGCGGATCATTGAATCCATTCATTCCCAACCGTCTCATAGGGAC
Organism: Plantago major; assembly: GCA_026545765.1. Taxonomy (NCBI): domain Eukaryota; kingdom Viridiplantae; phylum Streptophyta; class Magnoliopsida; order Lamiales; family Plantaginaceae; genus Plantago; species Plantago major. The sequence continues at coordinate 55,301,282 of CM048843.1, forward strand.
TAGATCACATCGCCAAGCACCTTAATGATCAAGCAGAATCCACACATTGCCAGGCACCTTTCCAAGGCTCCTCGGAAGACCCTGACCAATCAACCAACATATGAATTCGCTGGGACTAGATCAACCATGGTGCCTTTCCAAGTACATCAAGGCAAATATGCACAACGCCCATGTCCCGTACAAAGGCTCTTCAGTAGACTCTGACCAAGCACCCAACATATGAAGGCATCGGGACTAGATCATCCTTGGTGCCCTTTCCACAAACATCCAAGCAGAATATGCACGAGCGCAACTACCCGCATTGCAATGACTGGCAACAAAATCTTCTTAGGCAACCCAGGAATCCATGTAGCTGATCATGAAATCCATTCACTCCCAACCGTCTCATAGGACCTAGATCGCATCACCAAGCACCTTAATGATCAAGCAGAAGCCACAAATTGCTAGGCACCTTTCCAAGGCTCCTAGGGAGACCCTGACCAAGCAACCAACATATGAAGTCGCCGGGACTAGATCAACCATGGTTCCCTTTCCAAGTACGTCAAGGTAAATTTGCACATCGCCAATCTCTCGTCCAGAGGCTCCTTGGGAGACCCTGACCAAGCACCCAACATATGAAGGCGCCGGGACTAGATCAACCTTGGTTCCCTTTCCAGGTACATCGAAGCGAAATATGCAAGAGCGCAACTACCCGCATAGGAGTGACCGGCAACGAAATCTTCTTAGGCAACCCGGGAATCCATGTAGCGGATCATGGAATCCATTCATTCCCAACCATGTCATACGGACTAGATCGCATCGCCAAGCACCTTAATGATCAAGCAGAAGCCACAATTGCCATGCACCTTTCGAAAGCTCCTCGGGAGACCCTGACCAAGCAACCAACATATGAAGTGCCGGGACTAGATCAACCATGGTGCCCTTTCCAATTACATCAAGGCAAATATGCACATTGCCCATGTCCCGTATAGAGGCTCCTCGGGAGACCCTGAACAACCACCCAACAAATGAAGGCACCGGGACTAGATCAACCTTGCTGCCCTTTCCAGGTACATCCAAGAGAAATATACAAGGGCGCAACTACCGCATTGCAGTGACCGGCAACGAAATCTTCTTAGGTAACCCGAGAATCCATGTAGCGGATCATGGAATCCATTCGTTTCCAACCATCTCGTTGGGTCTAGATCGCATCGCCAAGCACCTTAATGACCAAGCAGAAGCCACACACTGCCATGCACCTTTCCAAGGCTCCTCGGGAGATCCTGACAAAGCAACCAACATATGAAGCCGCCGGGACTAGATCAACCATGGTGCCCTTTCCAAGTACATCAAGGCAAATATGCACATTGCCCATCTCCCGTATAGAGGCCCCTCGGGAGACCCTGACCAACCACCCAACATATGAAGGCGCCGGGACTAGATCAACCTTGGTGCCCTTTCCAGGTACATCCAAGCAAAATATACAAGAGCGCAACTACGTGCATTGCAGTGACCGGCAACGAAATCTTCTTAGGCAACTCGGGAATCCATGTAGCGGATCATAGAATCCATTCATTTCCAACCGTCTCATAGGGACTAGATCGCATCGCCAAGCACCATAATGATCAAGCAGAAGCCACACATTGCCACTCACCTTTCCAAGGTTCCTCGGGAGACCCTGACCAAGCAACAAACATATGAAGTCGCCGGGACTAGATCAACCATGGTGCCCTATCCAAGTACATCAAGGCAAAAATGCACATATCCCATGTCCCGTACAGAGGATCCTCGGGAGACCCTGACCAAGCACCCAACATATAAAGTCGCCGGGACTAGATAAACCTTGGTGCCCTTTCCAGGTACATCCAAGCGAAATATGCAAGAGCGCAACTACCCGCATTCCAGTGATCGGCATCGAAATCTTCTTAGGCAACCCGGGAACACATGTAGTGGATCTTGTAATCCATTCATTCCGAACCGTCTCATAGGGACTAGATCGCATCGCCAAGCACCTTAATGATCAACCAGAAGCCACAAATTACCATGCACGTTTCCAAGGCTCCTCGGGAGACCATGACCATGCTACCAACATACGAAGTCGTCGGGACAAGATCAAACATGGTGCCCTTTCCAAGTACATCAAGGCAAATATGCACATCTCCATGTCCCGTACAGGGGCTCCTCGGGAGACACTGACCAAGCACCCAACATATGAAGGCAACGGGACTAGATCAACGTTGGTGCCCTTTCCAGGTACATCCAAGCGAAATATACAAGAGCGCAACTACGTGCATTGCAGTGACCGGCAACGAAATCTTCTTAGCTAACTCTGGAATCCATGTAGCGGATCATAGAATCCATTCATTTCCAACCGTCTCATTGGGACTAGATCGCGTCGCCAAGCAGCATAATGATCAAGCAGAAGCCACACATTGCCACTCACCTTTCCAAGGCTCCTCGGGAGACCCTGACCAACCAACCAACATATCAAGTCGCCGGGACTAGATCAACCATGGTGCCCTTTCCAAGTACATCAAGGCAAATATGCACATATCCCATGTCCCGTACAGATGATCCTCGGGAGACCCTGACCAAGCACCCAACATATGAAGTCATCGGGACAAGATCAAACATGGTGCCCTATCCAAGTACATCAAGGCAAATATGCACATCTCCATGTCCCGTACAGAGGCTCCTCGGGAGACACTGACCAAGCACCAACATATGAAGGCGACGGGACTAGATCAACCTTGGTGCCCTTTCCAGGTACATCCAAGCGAAATATACAAGTGCGCAACAACGTGCATTGCAGTGACCGGCAACGAAATCTTCTTAGGCAACCCGGGAATCCATGTAGCGGATCATAGAATCCATTCATTCCCAACCGTATCATAGGGACTAGATCGCATCGCCAAGCACCATAATGATCAAGCAGAAGCCACACATTGCCACTCACCTTTCCAAGGCTCCTCGGGAGACCCTGACCAAGCAACCAACATATGAAGTCGCCGGGACTAGATCAACCGTGGTGCCCTTTCCAAGTACATCACGGCAAATATGCACATATCCCATGTCCCGTACAGAGGATCCTCGGGAGACCCTGACCAAGCACCCAACATATAAAGGCGCCGGGACTAGATCAACCTTGGTGCCCTTTCCAGGTACATCCAAGCGAAATATGCAAGAGTGCAACTACCCGCATTGTAGTGACCAGCAACGGAATCTTCTTAGGCAACCCGGGAATCCATGTAGCGGATCATGGAATACATTCATTCACAACCATCTCATAGGGACTTGATCACATCGCCAAGCACCTTAATGATCAAGCAGAAGCCACACATTGCCATGCACCTTTCCAAGGCTCCTGGGAAGACCCTGACCAAGCAACCAACATATCAAGTCGCCGGGACTAGATCAACCATGGTGCCCTTTCCAAGTACATCAAGGCAAATATGCACATATCCCATGTCCCGTACAGAGGATCCTCGGGACAGCCTGACCAAGCACCCAACATATGAAGTCGTCGGGACAAGATCAAACATGGTGCCCTTTCCAAGTACATCAAGGAAAATATGCACATCTCCATGTCCCGTACAGAGGCTCCTCGGGAGACACTGACCAAGCACCAACATATGAAGGCGATGGGACTAGATCAACCTTGGTGCCCTTTCCAGGTATATCCAAGCGAAATATACAAGAGCGCAACTACGTGCATTGCAGTGACCGGCAACGAAATCTTCTTAGGCAACCCGGGAGTCCATGTAGCGGATCATAGAATCCATTCATTTCCAACCGTCTCATAGGGACTAGATCGCATCGCCAAGCACCATAATGATCAAGCAGAAGCCACACATTGCCACTCACCTTTCCAAGGCTCCTCGGAGACCCTGACCAAGCAACCAACATATGAAGTCGCCGGGACTAGATCTACCATGGTGCCCTTTCCAATTACATCAAGGCAAATATGCACATATCCCATGTCCCGTACAGAGGATCCTCGGGAGACCCTGACCAAGCACCCAACATATAAAGGCGCCGGGACTAGATCAACCTTGGTGCCCTTTCCAGGACATCCAAGCGAAATATGCAAGAGTGCAACTACCCGCATTGTAGTGACCAGCAACAGAATCTTCTTAGGCAACCCGGGAATCCATGTAGCGGATCATGGAATACATTCATTCACAACCATCTCATAGGGACTTGATCACATCGCCAAGCACCTTAATGATCAAGCAGAAGCCACACATTGCCATGCACCTTTCCAAGGCTCCTGGGAAGACCCTGACCAAGCAACCAACATATGAAGTCGCCGGGACTAGATCAACCATGGTTCCCTTTCCAAGTACATCATGGCAAATATGCACATCTCCATGTCCCGAACAGAGGCTCCTCGGGAGACACTGACCAAGCACCAACATATGAAAGCGACGGGACTAGATCAACCTTGGTGACCTTTCCAGGTACATCCAAGCGAAATATACAAGAGCGCAACTACGTGCATTGCAGTGACCAGCAACTAAATCTTCTAAGGCATCCCGGGAATCCATGTAGCGGATCATAGAATCCATTCATTTCCAACCGTCTCATAGGGACTAGATCGCATCGCCAAGCACCATAACGATCAAGCAGAAGCCACACATTGCCACTCACCTTTCCAAGGCTCCTCGGGAGACCCTGACCAAGCAACCAACATATGAAGTCGCCGGGACTAGATCAACCATGGTGCCCTTTCCAAGTACATCAAGGCATATATGCACATATCCCATGTCCCGTACATAGGATCCTCGGGAGACCCTGACCAAGCACCCAACATATAAAGGCGCCGGGACTAGATAAACCTTGGTGCCCTTTCCAGGTACATCCAAGTGAAATATGCAAGAGCGCAACTACCCGCATTGCAGTGATCGGCATCGAAATCTTCTTAGGCAACCTGGGAATACATGTAATGGATCTTGGAATCCATTCATTCCCAACCATCTCATAGGGACTAGATCGCATCGTCAAGCACCTTAATGATCAAGCAGAAGCCACACATTGCCATGCACCTTTCCAAGGCTCCTGGGAAGACCCTGACCAAGAAACCAACATATGAAGTCGCCGGGACTAGATCAACCATGGTGCCCTTTCCAAGTACATCATGGCAAATATGCACATCTCCATGTCCCGTACAGAGGCTCCTCGGGAGACACTGACCAAGCACCCAACATATGAAGGCGACGGGACTAGATCAACCTTGGTTCCCTTTCCAGGTACATCCAAGCGAAATATACAAGAGCGCAACTACGTGCATTGCAGTGACCGGCAACGAAATCTTCTTAGGCAACTCGGGAATCCATGTAGCGGATCATAGAATGCATTCATTTCCAACCGTCTCATAGGGACTAGATCGCATCGCCAAGCACCATAATGATCAACGGTTCCTCTCGTAATAGGTTGAATTATTATTGTGATACTATCATCAGTAGGGTAAAACTAACCTGTCTCACGACGGTCTAAACCCAGCTCACGTTCCCTGATGGTGGGTGAACAATCCAACACATGGTGAATTCTACTTCACAATGATAGGAAGAGCCGACATCGAAGGATAAAAAAGCAACGTCGCTATGAACGCTTGGCTGCCACAAGCCAGTTATCCCTGTGGTAACTTTTCTGACACCTCTAGCTTCAAATTCCAAAGGTCTAAAGGATCGTTAGGCCACGCTTTCACGGTTCGTATTCGTACGGGTAATTAGAATCAAACGAGCTTTTACCCTTCTGTTCCACACGAGATTTCTGTTCTCGTTGAGTTCATCTTTGGACACCTGCGTTATCTTTTAACAGATGTGTCGCCCCAGCCAAACTCCCCATTGACAATGTCTTCCGCCCGGATCGGCCCGTCAAAGCGAGCCATGGGTCCAAAAAGAGGGGCGTTGCCCTGCCTCCTATTCACGGAATAAGTAAAATAACGTTAAAAGTAGTGGTATTTCACTTTCGCCTTTCGGCTCCCACTTATCCTAACCTATCAAGTCATTTCACAAAGTCGGACTAGAGTCAAGCTCAACAGGGTCTTCTTTGCCCGCTGATTCTGCCAAGCCCGTTCCCTTTGTTGTGGTTTCGCTAGATAGTAGACAGGGACAGTGGAAATCTCATTAATCCATTCGTGCGCGTCACTAATTAGATGACGAGGCATTTGGCTACCTTAAGAGAGTCATAGTTACTCCCGCTGTTTACCCGCGCGTGGTTGAATTTCTTCACTTTGACATTGTTTGTCCAGATAACGGCAAAGTAAAAGACTAGGGGGGGGGGGGTGAATAGTCTTTTCAAACTTTTGTCGATAATCACAATTTCTCAGATACTGGTAAAGGTATCTGATACTTATACTCATAGAGCGGAAGACTTTAAATAGATAAGTGCTTGTGCTTAACAATAATAAGTGTGTGTATGCTCAGAAAGGTAAATAAATACGAGTAAGTAAATAACACAACAATTATAGTGGTATCTAGAGGTGGCGTAATCCTCCAACTAATCCACTTCGGCCTTTCTCAGACCTAGAATCCACTAAGATATATAAATGAGTTACCCTTACAAAAATCATATCTCTCGATTCCTAGTCACTTGGTTCCCAACCAAATGTTCCCCCTGAGTTGTTCCCTAACTCCTAGAGCCAAGTACTTCATGTACTCAAGTAACCTTGGAGCTATTCCTTGGCTTCCAACACCAAGTACTTCTTGTACTCCACGCCTTGTTGGTGTTGGTTATGATAGTTTGTCAGGTAAGCTTCTCTTGGTAACTTTTCAGTTATTTCCAGAGAGCTTTGAAGAATCAAGTCAACTTAATACACTTATGCAATGTATGGAAGCTTACTCTTTTACTGACCCAAGTCTTATGAGATTTGTTCAAGAGAATGAATCTCATAAAGTTATCTAAGGATTCAACTCTTTCACAAATGACAATACTTGTTACAGGATCAGGATACTTACTTAGAACTTGTAAGCTACTAGGAATTCAAGAGCCTTGGTCGCAACAGAATGCTTTAGAAAACTAGTACTTAGAAAGTTGTATGCTTGAGAGATTACTTCAGATAGTTGTAGTATGTAAGCGTATTGTTCAAGTGTAATTCTCAGCATTCTAAGTGGTAATATTTATAGGTGAATTTGAAGCCGTTTGAATAGTATCCGTTAGGCACATTTCAAATTCAATCCGTTGATATCTAAAAGATAGTACTAAAGTAGGTTTGTCCCTTTTTCAGAGAGTACTACTTTTGTTCAGACATCTCTGTCCGTGCATTAAATGCATTGTACTACTTTCTGTCCCGTAGTCTATAACGGACATATGAAGCTTTCTGAGGCCTCAACATGTTCCATCTCTCATAAACTAATATGTTCATATATCTTGAATAACTAGTATAGTGTATAAACCACATAATTATTACAAGGTCTCTGGACACAGATATCTGAGGAGACTATCCTCTTTACTCTTCAGAAATCATGTGCAATCTTCAATCTTCGATCTTCAATTCCATTGCTAGGATGCTTCTTCTTGGTCTTCTTCGAATAAATAAAAATTACAATCCAAGACCTAATCATCCTATTACAAGATTTGCTAGACTAACATACTAAGTGATTTCCTCTTTTACAATGTTCAAGTGAACTAAGAGTACAAAACACCTTTCTGTACTAAGATAAGTCATATGGTGGTTGATCAAAAACTAAACAGATATTCCTAACAAATTTCCCCCTTTTTGATCAATCAACCATGACTATCTACAAGTTCCTATTACAACATGGAAGTGAAAACATTCCACCACTTAATTATTTCAAAATGATAAAATCAATTCATATAATTAAGTGCATAAAGTAAACATCAACCAAATCACAAGAGGTGATCTTTGCTGACAAGTTATCTTCTATTAAAGATATCTGAGAGTAGGTTCATCAGATAGAACAATTACATAACAAGAGATAACTTACAAGATTTAATAATTGAAAGTACAATCAGCAAAGATACAAAATCTACTTAATCAATTAGAACAACAGGAGAGACCAAGCTCCAAGTAAACATTCTAAAAGACAAGTCTTCAAGTCTTCAAAATACTTAAAGGTTCTCAGAAACCTTAAGTTCTTCAGCAGACTCTCTGGATCAGTTTCTCTTATCAACCTTCCTGCAGTCTTCAACATATTCATAGAGAAGCTTTCTGACAGACATTTCTGTCTTTCTGGCTAATCTACAAATGTCTTTGTAACTTCTGTCAGGATATTTGTTTTTGTTCACAAAGTGTTTGATCCAAAGGTATCTTCCCCATTTCCAGGCATGATGTATTCTCAGATCAGAGAGATTGAAGTACTTATAGATGACCTTCAAGTACTCAATATCATCCAGATATTCATCCTTAGTCATATAAAAAGACTCATAAGGCTGAACATCTAGCTTGTTTCTTGTGCCTGTGCCAGTGCCTACTAGCTTTGGAATTTTATAAACATCATCGGGCTTTGGATAAGGACATTCAAAGTCCAATTCCTTGTACATGGCATCTAGCCTCTTGGAGACTTCAAAATCAAGACAAGCCTTTACATGCTTAGGATTTCTCTGTGTAGGCTTGTCAGCTCTCCATGCCATCAGTTGATCATAAATTGGTGTTGGAAACTTCCTGTTTACAAGCAGATGCTTGAGATCAAGGATCCAATATCCATTCTGGAGATGAATGCATCTGTAGGAGGATTGGCTGTCATCAGTCTTGACATACTCAATCAGGGCAGCAGCTGGTTTTGGTTCTTCAGATTCTAGAATTCTACAAACTGTTTATCCCTTTTCCTTTTTCTTCTTTTTTGAGCATTCTCTCTGGGGAGTTCATCATTTTTCGGGGATGTGCTGGAAGATCCACCATGAATTGACTTGGTATTGCCAGAAGGGGTCTTAGCAGCCAAAGGTCTTACTGCTATAGGTGGTTCAAGAAGGCTGTCCACTCTTCTTTTCCTTTGAAGAGGGTGATCATCATGATCAATCTCATCATCATTATCATGCTTGGGAGACTTGCAGCTTCCTTGACCAACTATCTGGCCTTCTTCTTCTTCTTCTTCTTCTTCTTCTTCTTCTTCTTCTTCTTCTTCTTCTTCTTCTTCTTCTTCTTCTTCTTCTTCTTCTTCTTCTTCTTCTTCTTCTTCTTCTTCTTCAGAAGGTCTTCTTTCAGATACCACAAGTGACTTGGTTCCCCTGGATCTTCTGCTTCTGCTTCTGGTCCTTGTTACCCTAGGTTCAGAAACCTGGAGTTCAGAAGTTGTTATCTTTTCTGGAGCTTGACTAGGGGAGGGCTCAGAGATTCTAAGAGAAACATGTTTTCTCTTTTTGCCTTTGCCTTTCTGAGTTGGGCTAGAACAGAGAACCTTTCCATGTAATCAAGTCTGAGTTCATCTTAGGAACCTTGCAGAAAATATCTGGGGCGAGTAATTTTCATTTCAAGTGAGAAACCGCCAGATGATCATCAGGATGTGCAGCAAGTTCCTTGTCTTCTTCACTCTCAACATAGACATGATCATCCAAGTCAACCAAACCAGCAACCATTTCAAACATGGGTTGTTTGTCCTTTCTTGTTGAAGAGGAAGGCAAGTGTTTCTGTGATGCAGCCTTAGCATCTTGCTTATCATCTGTCATCAATGCATCCAGTTCTGCAGCTGTCACATCAATGTCATACCTCAATTTTCTTTTCTCATCAAGGAGTTCCCTTTCCTTGACATTATTAGGTTCGAGCTTCAGTACTCGAGCTTCTTTCTCATCAATCTGGGCCTGTAGCTCCAGAGAGAGTCTCTTCTCATCATCCAACAGCTTCCTGAGATTTTCAACTCTAGCTTCAGCAGGCTTTGATTTGATCTTCCATATCTGCAGCCTGCACAGCCTATTTTGGTGAGGCTTTTTGTTGATGTGTTGAAGGAGGTTGAGATGAAGGAGATGGTGGTGGAGATTTCTAAGTGTTGGTCTCAACAGGATTTTCAGCACTGGAACCAATATGTCCTTGGGCAATTCCACCAGTCCCTGGGGCAGGACTATCATCATCATCGTCCTTTTTATCATCACCATCCTTGTGATGTTCTGAAGGAGGTTCCTGGAAGTCATTCTCGTTTGTCTCTTCCCCATCTTCAGAAACCAGATTGATCACCTCTGGAAGAGTGACCATTTGCCCATTTACTTCTTCCTGTTCGGAAGGATAAACGCTTAGGGACTTGGGCAATGCAGGCTTAAATGCTATCTGCATTCTGGTTTGATCATCACTAGCTTTATAAGCTTCGACAAGCTTGTGTGCTACTTCATCAGTGAAGTCTTCACGCAACAGAGTAGCATAGGAGTACTGCTCTGTGGGAAACATAGTGTGGATGTAGTTCTTCAGGTCAAAGGCTCTTTCTCTTCAAACCTTGTGATCTATCCCCCTGGCAATCTCTGTAAGATCTGCTCATCGAAGAGCTTGCCATGTCGTGAAACATTTGAGGTGTTTCTTGACGGTGACGTCCTGAAAGAACTGAAGTAAGTCGATGGTAGATTCCACATCGATTACTTGCACACTTGTTTGAGCCTGAAAGAAAGAGTTCTAATTAGCAACAAAACTTTAAGTTAATATCTGAGTGTAAATGTAGTTTAGTTTCTGAATTACCTGTGTAGAAACGACAGGCTCAGAAAGTGGGACTACTTCGGCATTGGGTGCCTCAGATACCAAGTTGTGAGGTGGGGACTTGGAAGTCTGGTCCTCATCAACCTTTCTTTCTGCTTGAACCTGAGAATTAAAGTCAACGCAATACATAGAAAGTTTGATCAGAAAGGAGTTGTATAAAAATACATTTGATATCTGAGTTATCACTTACTTCCAAATTTGTAAGCTCAGAATCAACTTTCTCAGAAACTTTGTTGGTTTCTGGCAACCTTTCTAGTGACTTTGCCTTTTCGGCATTGTCAATTTCCATCGGTGTTGAGGAAGTTACAACATTATCCCCGTCCACCTCTACTTCTGTTTGAACCTGTAAGTAGATAGTATTGAGTGATTAAGAAAAGTATATGATGAAAATCCATGAAGAATGTTTATTGCTGAATTTAATGTACCTTCGCAGTTGAAGGCTCAGCAACATTTTCTTCAGAAACCTTGGCAGTTTCTGGATTTTCTTGTTCTTGTGGTGGCAGTACCACTTCCTTATCTTTCTCAGTTAGAGCCTATTTCAGAGAAAAGACACTTAGTCAGATAATTATGAAAGTAATATTAGATCACTGACTTCTTTTCCAGAAACTAGTAACTACCTGTAGAACAGGCTCTGTTTCTTCAAGTGTTGAGGTTGTGGGAACCTCATCTACATTCGTAGAGGTTTGCTTGGCAGCTTCCTCTAGTGTATGTGTCTCCAAATTAGCCTGTAACAAAGAAGGTATATGAGTAACAAGTTAACATAAAAATGTTCACAAGTTAGATATAGACCTCTCTGCTACCTGAAGAGTTTCAGACAGATTGGCCTCTGGTCCTTGTGAAGATCCTTTATGGAGATCTTGTTCAGCTTCGACCATTTCTTTGTTTGAAGTTTCTGGTACTTCAGAACTTTCCTCTACTTGACCTTTCTGAGTAGATGTCTCAGATTGATTCCCCTTAGAGAGTTGAGGAACCTGCCCACTTGCAGGAATTTCTTCAGCAACAAAGAGTGCTGGATCATCAAACTGCATTACATCACCAGACTTGGATGGAATGGCATCATTCCTAACCTCATCTTGCAGTCCTTGAAGTGTGGAGGCAATGTCAGTATCCCCCATCGCTTGGTCATCCTCATTCAAAGTATCTTCTATGACTTTGAGGGTATTGAGTACTGATTCAGTTGCTGCTACTTGTGTATCTATGATATGCTGAGCAACATGTTCAGAACTCTGAGAAACAGATGCTTATACATCAACCTGTGGTGTGGGTTCATGCTCAGAAACCTTTACACGCTTGTGTTTCTATGGAGATTTGGAACTGGAAGCTCCTCCATGTGTCTCCAACCTTGATCTTTTCAGAACTTGAGCAATGATTAGATCATCATCATCATCACTCTCCGAAGGAATGGATTCATCGATCAAGTTCTGATCTTCAGTAGATATAACTGGCAATTTGCCAGTGCTGTCAGACTTGGCATCATTAATAAGTTTGTCAGCAAGGCATTCTACAGTCGTCTTGACATTTCTGAAAGCGCTTTCTCTTTCAGATAAGGAACTGACATTCCTGAAAGCACTTTCTCTTGTTGATGCATGGACAGGGGCTGTCTGGGTAGAAGTAGTGATCTGAGCATCATCAATACCTTCTCCAGGTGTCTGAGGGTCCATACTAATAATAGTGATGCCTTCGATTTTGCCTTCAGCCCTCTTCCTCGAAGTTCTGGGCTTTCTGGTCGCAACTAAACCTTCAGAAACCTCATCACTCTTCTTCACCAACTCTTCCTTAGAAACCCGCTTCATTGCTTTATCAAAATCATGCTTGTACAGCACGTTGGTGGCGGTGATTTCACCCTGTTCCCTGAGAACTATTTTCATCTTTTGCAGAAGATAACATATCTTCAACCCATAGCTCACTGGGTTCTTCGGTTCGGCGCGTTCTTTGATAATCTTGGGCTCAAAGTCCCTGATTCTTTGGACGAACTTCTAAAAGGCGTACTTCCCCCAATTGAAGAGGTTTTCCTGCTCATTCAGTTGATTGCATAGAATATACATCATCATCCATCTTTCCAAGATTATCTGGTCAATTCCACCTTGCAGAAGGCATGCTAAGACGTTCCAGTGGGTATACAAATGTCTGGTTCTAATGTCACCCAGAATAAACTCAGATGGAGTCTCCTCAATCTTGTCATTTGAAGCAATGTCATACAACTACTTCACACCATCAACAAGGATCTTGTCCTTGGTGTTAATATCAAAATCATCTCCAAGATTTCGGAGTCCGAATATCCTACAGAATTCGGCACAGTCCAGGTAAATTTCTTTACCTTGAACTTCTGTCTTGATGTACGATTCTTCAACGCCATCGACAAGCTTTGTGTACACCATTGAGTTATTGTAAAACTCAAGTACATCCAGTGGGGAGCAACCACTGGGAGCAGCGGAGAGATATTCCTTCACTTGTGCTTTTTCAAGCATAGTGAGGATAGTCTTCCTATCCGCTTTCTGAGGTATGGCAACAGTAAGATACTGTTCAACCATATGACCACCCCAATTCATCTTGTAATTGGTGGTCGAATTCTCGGAGTTAAACTTTCCGACCAAGCATTTGTTCAACACTTCAAGTGCCTGAACTCCTTGCTTTTCAGCAGAAGCACCACTAGGGTTCTGAGAAGCAGTCTTCTTGGTAGCCATGTCTTTAAATAGTAGTGAGTAAGGAGTTTTAACAAGGATTATTCAAAGATTTGTCTTTCTTTGCAGAAAAACTAAGCTTGAACTCAGTGATTTGCAGGAGATTTGCAGAGAAATTTTAGAGAGACTTTCTTCTTTTATGCAAGTGCTAGAATATTGGATTAGGAGAAAATGACTTGTTTTTGCGAAATCCTATATATATAGATTAGTAATTTCATCAGTCACAAACATACAAATTGATTTGGTACATTTGTAACTGTGCAAATGCAGTAGGCCTGGGTGAAAACTCGCTTTGCATTAAATGTTAGTAGGCCATAACTGCTTTTTAAAGTCCACTGTATCTCGCGAGAGTTAATCTTGTCCATTAAGCTCAAACGCCCATTTCATCAACGATGTAGATTAATCCAATCGAAATGATCACAATCAACAAATGTACTTGTGCCCATTTATTGATTTTTAGCGAATAGCCTGCATCTGAATCACATCTCTTCAGTGTGACTAGTGAGACAACCTTTTGAACTTATCGATTAAGTCTTAGAGACTGTATGTTTCTTAACATATAAATGGAAAGAAACAAAACACCAAAAAGTAGTTTGACTATGCGTAATAGTACTAACTTTTTCTTTTGTGTTCCCCTTCACTTTGTGATCCACCAGATATTTGAGTTCCCGTCTCACAGATCTATGAACAAGTTTTCACTTAGTTATAGGTATATGAGTTCCCGTCTCAGAAACCTATTAGCGATCTTTACACCAATGCCTATGATATCTGAATTCCGGTTTCAGATATCTATCTCCTTTTTCCTTACTTACTCAATTTTTCAGAGACACAGAACTTTTTCAGTTCTTAGGTAGCTGCATTAACCCAAGACTATGTCTTAGGTAGCTGCATTAACCCAAGACTATGTCTTAGGTAGCTGCCATTGCTTTCTTGCAATGGCTTAGTGAAAATATCTGCAAATTGATCTTCAGTACCAACCTTGAGTATTTCTATATTGCCTTTTTCAACATGATCTCTTATGAAGTGGTGTCTAACATCAATGTGCTTAGTCCTTGCATGAAACTTAGGATTCTGAGTTATTGCAATAGCACTTGTGTTGTCACAGAAAATGGGAGTCTTCTCTTCATTGAGTCCATAGTCTCTGAGTTGTTGTTGTATCCACAATATCTGAGATGCACAACACCCAGCAGCAATATATTCAACCTCTGTGGTAGAAGTGGCAATTGAGTTTTGCTTCTTGCTGAACCATGATATTAGTCTAGTACCAAGGAATTGACAAGTTCCTGAAGTACTTTTTCTATCAAGCATAGATCCAGCATAATCAGCATCAGAATAGCCAACTAAACTCAATCCACTATCTCTTAGATACCAAAATCCAACTTCTACAGTACCTTTTACATACATTAATATTTTCATAGCAATGTTGTAGTGTGATTGCATTGGATTGTCTGAAATCTTGCACACACACCAATTGCATATTGAATATCAGGTCTACTAGCAGTAAGCTATAGTAGAGAACCTATCAATTTCCTATACTTAAGTTCTTCAACACTCTTATCAGATTCAGTATAAGTCATTTTGGTTCCAATGCTCATTGGTATCTTAGCAATCTTTTTAGAAGGCTTAAACTTGTTGAGCATATCATTTGCATACTTTGTTTGACTAATGAATATTCCATCATTAAGTTGCTTGACTTGCAATCCTAGGAAATAATTCATTTCTCCCATCATGCTCATCTCAAATTTGCTTTTCATGAGATCAGCAAAGTCATTACAAAGTTGCTTGTCTTTAGATCCAAATATGATGTCATCAACATGTACTTGAACTAAAAGCAGTTTCCCTTCATGGTTTAGAGTGAAGAGAGTTTTATCAACTTCTCCTTTCTTTATACCACTTTCCAGAAGGTATTTGGCTAAAGTATCATACCATGCTCTTGAAGCCTGTTTCAGTCGATATATAGCTTTCTGAAGCATATAAACCATCCTACTTTCTGAGGAAACTTCAAAGCCTGGTGGTTGATCAACATAGACTTCCTCAGCAAGTTCACCATTTAGAAATGCACTTTTGATATCCATTTGATAAACTTTAAAGACATTATGAGCTGCAAAGGCTAGAAAAAGTCTTATTGCATCCAGTCTTGCAACTGGAGCATAGGACTCATCAAAATCTAGACCTTCAGTCTGGGTAAATCCCTTGGCAACCAACCTTGCTTTGTTTCTGGTTATTTCACCAGCCTCATTCATTTTGTTTTTGAAAACCCACTTAGTTCCAATTACAGATATTCCATCAACAAATGGAACTAGTCTCCAGAACTTATTTCTCTCAAATTGATCCAAATCTTCTTGCATTGCAGAGATCCAGTCTTGATCATTTAATGCATCTTCAATAATTTTAGGTTCAATATTTGAGATAAAACATCCAAAGAGAGAATTTGCATTTTGAGCAATTGCTCTCCTAGTTCTAACACCTTGGTCAATTGGTCCAATCACATCCTTGGCAGGATGATCTCTTATCCATTTCATAATGGGTTTTGAACTAGTAGGGTCAATATCAATGTGATCTGAATGTGAATCATTTTGATTTTGACAAGATACTTGTTCAGTATCTGAAATATCTGGCACATGGGAGGTGCGATAGATATCTGACACTTTTTCAGTGTGAGAGATATATGGAATGGGACTTTCAGAAATCTCATTCTCAGAAACCTCTGGTTGATGAATGTTCTCAGTTTCCATTTCTGGGATTCTCATAGGAAATTCTTCATCATATCTTAGAATCATCTTGTTGTTACTAGGCAATACATGTTGTTCATTGTCAGACTCATCCTCTAAATTAATGACAGAGTTTTTCCTTTATGGGGATTCTTCTTCAGAATCTTTAATCATCAATTCTTTGAATTTAACTGAGAGTTCTTCATCCATAGGTATTTTCTTGTTTCCTTCATAGAATACTACATGAACAGATTCTTCAATCTTTTGTGTTCTCTTATTATAGATTCTATAAGCTTTGTTATTCATTGAATAACCAAGAAATACACCTTCATCTGCCTTTGGTTGAAATGTTCTCAAATATTCTTTTCCATTATTAAGAACAAAACATCTACAACCAAACACTTTCAAATGTTTGATATTAGGGGGTCTACCAACCAAAAGCTCATAAGGAGTTTTGTCATGGTGTTTGTTTATCAAACATCTGTTCTGAGTGTAGCATGCTGTATTTACAGCTTCAACCCAATAGATTTCACTTATTTCAGTGTCAGCAAGCATAATTCTTGCTGCCTCCTTTAGGGTCCTGTTCTTCCTTTCAGCAACATCATTTTGTTGTGGTGTTCTTACAGAAGACAGTTGATGTTGTATACCTTTGCAGGTACAAAACTCTTTGATGTACTCGTTTACAAATTCAGTACCATGGTCTGTAATAGATTGCAGATACCTTGTCATTTTTCATGACTTCAAGCTTATTCAGCAAATTTGGTATCTCCACCCTGCATCATATTTTTGTTTAATAAAAACAACCCAGGTAAACCTTGAGTAGTCATCTACAACAACTAAACCATATTTCTTGCCTGCATAGCTAGTTACAGAGGATTCTAAGAGATCTATATGTAACATTTGCAGTGGTCCAACACTAGAATGCCTGGTTTTGGACTTGAAAGAAGCTTTGGATTGATTCCCCATCTGACAAGATGAGCATATACCATCCTTCTTATATGCCATTTTGGGTAATCCAACCACTAACTCTTTCTTGGCAATTTTGTTCAGAGTTTTGAAGTTCAAGTGACTCATCCTTTAATGCCATAACCAATTTTCTTCAGTGTGACCTGATTCACTCACCATGAGACATATTTCAGTTGTGGTAGATTCCAAATCAGCTACATAGAGACTTCCTTTCCGCCGAGCAACTAAAACTGTCTACTTTGACTAATTGTCAATTAATTTGCAGAGATTTGATTTGATTTTCACCGAATATCCCTTATCTGCAAATTGGCTCATGCTTAAGAGATTATATTTTAATCCCTCTACATGTAAGACTCCAGAAATTGTAAGGGCTCCCAATTTCAAGTCTCCAAATCCTACAGAAGGATTTAGTTCTCCTCCAGCAAATCTAATGTCTGGTCCAGTGTTGCATACTTTGTAGTTCACCAGATTTGCTTTGTCTCCTGTCATGTGCTTTCCACATCCACTGACAAAGAGCCATTGTGTCTTCTTCCTTGGAGTGTCCTCGTCAGCCATAAGTCGGGTTTCAATGTTTGAGATACCTGGGTGAACTTCCTCAGCAACTCCACATGTTTCATTCTTCTTGTAGCCGAAGTCTATTACATCATGAGTAACCCCACACAGATTCTGATTCAATATCTAGAGCATCCAGTTGGATTTGAATCTTTCTTCTCTCTTCAGTGAGCAATGCCCTTTGACCTCATGTGAAATTTCTTCTATCCTTCTTGTCACCTGTCTTAAGCTTGTTGAAAACTGGACAGTCCCGTTTAAAGTGACCGGGTTTCTGACAAGAAAACAGATGTCATTTCCAATTTCAGCAACTTCAGTACTTATAGCTTTCTGAGCAGGATTGTTCAGAGAGTTATCCATTTGTATATTTTTGTACTGATGATAGTTAGGGCCGAGATGCTTTTTCAGCTTCTCTTTTGCTTTTCTCCTTTCAATCTCTTGACTCATATTTTTTCATGTGTCTCACAGCAAGAGCATTTTCTTCAGTCACTTCCTTGGTTTCCTTCTTTTCAGAAGTTCCTTGAGAAACTAGAGCAACACTCTGCAACTTTTTAGATGCAGCTAGACCTCTTTGTGTTGTTTCATAGTTTACAGTGGCTAAATGTGAAAAAAAACGAAAAAAAAATAAATCAAGTCATCAACGGAAACGGAAAGAGAGGAGTTCCACTGGAGTGATTTTCGGCATTCCCTGGTTAAAGTAGAAGTACTGGGTGTGTTCCCAATTCTGGTTCAAACTTCTGACGATGGTTTTCACCTTCTCAGAGTCGAATATCTCTCACTTTCTCCAAGGGAAGCCATCTCACTCTGAGAGTTGTGAACCTAAAATCAAGTTCTTCAAGAGTCTCAGAGGGACCTTGTTTAAAATTCTGGAACTTTAATTTCAGAACTTCGAACTTGTTTTCTTTGGTTTTCTCAGTTCCTGCACATATTTCTTTTATCAGTTGCCAGGCAACTTTTGCAGTTTTAGCACCCCACAGTTTTCACTGTATGTGCTCTGGAGTAGAACAAATGATGATGTTTCGAGCTTGACCATCTATCCTGTGTCTCTTGGCATCTTCCGACGTCTAGAGTTCACGAGGCTTATCCTCAAATTCAATCCGACCAGTGGGTCTGCCACTTGTTAGAATGGTTTCATCACTGCTTTCACCATCTTCGTCGGTTGCTCTTCTGCCAGCTGAAGTAGCCGTGATGACCTTGGGTTGCCTAATCACCATAGGATCTTCTTTGATGACATAAATCATCTCATCACTTATGGCATCCAGATGCAACATCATATTGGTCTTCCATTTCTCGTAATTTTCTGGTTTAAGAACCGGAGCATCACTCAGAGACATCCCTGCACACTTAAACACACGATTAAAACGTCCTCGTTAAGCGACAAAGTTTGCACCTATCTGGGATCGAGGTTCAGTGCAGAAGGCTTGGGAACCTCCTGCTCTAATACCACTTGTTTGTCCAGATAATGGAAAAGTAAAAGACTAGAGGGGGGTGAATAGTGATGTGCTCAAATTAATACATAGAAAACTAAGTAGTAAGCTGTTATTGCTGAGAATAAGCTAACCACAAAGTCATTCGCTAAGGAACTAATTAAGCTACCAAGCAGTTGAATGCAAATGATTACTCGAAGTAACAGTTTGATCGTTTGATGGTTTAACTAACAATAACAGAATAAATGGTAAAGCAGATAACAAGTTTGATCAATAAGAGAAGCAAACACAGTAGATAGATAAGATTATGCTAATTCGTTCTAGGGTAATCGTTCATGCTTGTCACAGGTTGTTGTACAGAAAACAGCTAATTCAGTTTAACCAACGTCATTTGAAAGTGTGGAACTTTTGTAATCGTAGGTTGTCAATCTACGATCCTTAACTGAAAACGTTTAGAATATCTTTTAAGGAGTTTACTGAATTGCTAGGTTTTATGAAGATCTTTGAACGAGACAAACCTACATGAATGATGTATGAACCCTAGATACTAATATGCAATCACCGTCTCACCTCTACTGTGTTCGGAGAGGTTTAGCTACTCATGATAGATTGAAACATATCAGCAATTAGTAACAAGATCATGCAATTTGAAGTAGAACAATATGAATTGAATAAACAGTAAAGGAATTACCAAGATAATCAGGAATCCGATGTAGATAAATTATCAAGAACAATAACTAAGCTCCAAATTGTATCTCTCAATGTCAAAGTATGATGAGTATGGAGCTTTTCCAAGAACTAGGTTATGAAAGTATGAAGAATGATTGTCTAATTCTAATCTAATAAGGAAATTACAAAGTGAATCCTGCGCATCTCGCCGCGGTGGACCAATCGTCTCGCCGCGGCGAGTCTTCTTCTTATTATGTTTATCGCAGCTTGAGCTTCCCTCGCCGCGGCGGACTAAATGTCTCGCCGCGGCGATCAGTCCAGAGAGTTGGCGTGGAATTCTCTTGATTCTCGCCGCGGCGGGACATATACGTCGCCGCGGCGAGCCACTCAGACCCAGAATTCCTTATCGCTACGAAAGACATCGAGTCCTTATTCCTTATTTCCCTAATTACATCACATCAGTTCAAATCTTATAAATTGCTTCACTGTAAATTTCAGTGCATTTGGCCACATTGGACTCTTTAATCTCAATTTTTTTGCAGGTGTTTGTTTTACCGATAACCAGCACTTTTGTGCGTGTCAGTTATTCATGCGCCATCAACCTCACGAATTTACCGGTATTGGTAGTATCTGGACACACCCAACACGGTCAACGGTGATCAATTTAGACCATAGATCCACCTCCGAGACTCAAATTATCAAACAGCATTAGGGAGCAGTAAACAAACTTCTCAGCAATAAAACAACACATAGTCGCAACATAATAGTTCCCTCCCCAAACCTGTTTGGAACAGGGGGAAGATCTTAAAAAGAACATGCCGTTCGTCATCCCCAACAAGACTGAGTACACATAAGTAAGAAAAGGCGTAAGTAATTCATAAAAAACTTGCTCATCCCAGGAATTACACACATACAGGGCCGGTATAATATTTTTTCATCGGAAAATAGGTTTCTCACTGGCTTTTGGATCGAAGAGCTAAACAGATTTGCTATTTAAAAGAGAAACGACCTTGCAAGATTAACTATATATACACTATCCTACTTCCAGCTAAACATCAACCAAAATGTAAGCAGCAAGAGGATTTGACATCTACAATAGACGTTTGAATTTGTACAAGACTCAGACTCGACATAAAAAGAACAAAAATAATAACAAGACTAAACGAAACAGTAACATAGAAAGGTGGCTAACAAACCATCGCAGTCACAGTACAAATGAATAAAAAAGAAAAACAGAGTACACATATGAAAAACATAACAGAGAAGAGACAACTTAAACTACTGATACAGTCGTAACCACCTCCCCAAACCTAAACAAGTGCTAGTCCCTAGCAGTTAAAGGTGAAAGAAAAGCGACTGTATAGAGTGACCAACCATAGTGTTGTCTCTAGCGGGCAGGATCGCTCGAGGAGGAACCAGCATCGGAGCCGTCGTCTGACTCTACTGCCCTTTCTGCTTGAGCTTTCTCCTCACGGTTGCGCTTGGCCCGAATTGCGCCAAAATCATCCATCACATGCAGGTGGAACAACTTCCTTGCAGTGAGCAATCCTTTAGAAGTAACATTTGGCAGGACCGCAATGCCAGCACGTCGGCACAAGGAAGTGATGAGGAAGGGGAAAAACATCTTGTTACCCCAAGGGCGAGTATGAATGTGCTCGAACTGTGCGACGATCACTCTACCAATATGGATAGGGGTTCCGGCCATGATATCCCGGAGAGTAGGGCCGAAAATGGATCTGAAGAAATCCACATGCCCTCCTGGGCAAAAGGAGTTGGCGAGCCAGTGATAGAAGATGTGGAACTGCTCATTAGGGATCCGGCAAGTTTCCCTCAGCTGATCGTCTTCGTCGGGGGTCTCGAAGAAGCGGTTAATGGCACTAGGTGAAAATTCCACATATCCCCCACGGACTAGTACCCAAGCGGTGTGTGACTGCTCATCAATCTTCCTGTCAGCATGATTCGCATAGAACTCCATCACAAGATCACGATCATAGGAACCTGGATTTTCGGCCAATTTGATCCACCTCCTAGTTTGCAGCATCTCTTTCAGGGGGGTATTGTATTCCAAAAACAGCTTGGTGTATTCACGTTCCCCTGTCAAATCCACCCCAAGATCGAGGATAAACTCGATGTTAGCATGTTGTTGCCTATAAACCAAGCTCCTTGTAGTGACAAGATGAGGACCAAAATTAGCCGGTGCTCTGCTCGAGTCACCACGGTGGAGTGTGCGTCGTGCCCTAGGAGCCATGGAACCTACGAAGAAGATGTTAGTAGATAGTGGTGGGGGTAGAGAACTACCTCCCCAAACCTATTCAAGAACATGCAGGTGATAACAAAAGGGTGAGAGATAGAAGAGAGAACGATCTCCCCAAACCTATTCACAATCCTGTAGCAACACACAAAGCTCACGCGATAATATCAAACTACAATCAACCACATAAGTCAAGAAGAACTTGAAAGAATAAGGGAGAAAGCAGCTGAAAACAATGTACCTTGTGAGTTTGGGATGAAGTAGAGAAGAAGAGAGATTTTTATGTGGTAGGAGTGAGAAAAATCGAACAGGAAGAGAGGGGGAGAAAAGAACATAAGAAAGAAGAAAGAAAGACAGATATATATAGAAATCGAAGCCTCGCTGCGGCGGACTAGTGCTAAGTAGAGGGGGATTAGGGTAAGGAGAGCTTCGCCGTGGCGGACTAAAATCCTCGCCGCAGCGAACGATCCAGAGAGTTCAAGTCCCGGATTTGGCTTACCTCGCCGCGGTGGAACTATAGGCTCGCCGCGGCGAGTGCAAAAGAGCCGGGACGACCAGCTTGCACTTTAATGCGATCTCGCTCGCGAGATCGAAATCCAACACCTCAGTATCAATTTTCACGAGTTTCCTCGTGTAGTACAAAGGCCTCTCGTCCCCAAGCAAGCAGAAACAAAAAAAAATTACAAGGCAAAATGAACAGTAGAAATATACTAAAAGTCGTCAAGTCGTAGATAAATAATCTCAAGGGAAATTGTACTGCAGGAAAGCGATAAAAAATGTCCGAAAGCAATAAAGGGGCATTTGTTTAACGTCGTTAGCTTGACACAATCCGGTGGGGATTAGATAACCTTGGCTCTACCAGTCTTCAGTGCTCCTTTTCCTGCCTGCGAAAAACAGTAGGTATAGAGTGGACCAGTGTGTGCTGCAATGTAGTTCCTGGTATTAACCTGTGGGGGTAAATATGGTGTAGTGGTGGC
This sequence comes from Plantago major, assembly GCA_026545765.1. Classification (NCBI taxonomy): domain Eukaryota; kingdom Viridiplantae; phylum Streptophyta; class Magnoliopsida; order Lamiales; family Plantaginaceae; genus Plantago; species Plantago major. The sequence continues at coordinate 55,324,128 of CM048843.1, forward strand.
ATGCAACTCACGTTGCTTGCCATGTACCTCGATAGAACAGGTACGGGCATGGACGTTCACAATCATACGAGTAGACTTGATAAACAGTCGCCCAAGCAGCAACATGTCTTTCTCCATTTCTTTCCCTGTTTCCCGCGTCGACTCCACAACCACAAAATCTGCCAAGAAGACATCCCCATCAAGTGTAACCGGAACATCCTCAATCACACCCATGCACTTACTCCTAGTACCATTGGCCATTTTGACAAAGCACTTCCTGGGTTCCAAACCCTTCAAATTCAGCTCCTCATAGGTGCCAAATGTCATTAGATTAAAAGCGGCTCCAATGTCAACAATGTCAGTCACTTCAGAAGAGTTCCCGATCCCAATTACTAGGTCGAAGCTATCGGCATCGCTGATACTCTTCTCTGGTTTTTATGTCACCCTCGCAACCGAACTTACCTCTAGAACTGCTAGTTTTGCACTCGCCTCCTCAACTGGACTCACAAAACTGGGAGTGGTCTTCTCCACCACTTCCGGTACCTTGACTACCTCACGTGGTGTAGTAACCTGTGGTGCCTCAACCTGGGCCACCGATGTGCTCTGATTACCGGTCCAAGTAGTCAGAAGAGTCTTAACTACACTTGGTGCATCAAAAGACACCTCAACAGCAAGAACCCTGCTGGTACTTCCCACAATAGTAGCCGGGAACTTACCTTTCTCCCTATGCTGCACGTCCCAAACCAGATCACCCAAGGTTTTCTCGAGCCATTTCTGGGACTGCTCGATGCTATCAAATCGCTGGTCATTCTTGCTCTGGTTTCGCTGTGCCTCCGCCAAGAACTTTTCTGATCTTGCCATGTGAGCATGGATTTCCTGATCGGCACTCGCTTGGGGTCTTGTAGGTGGGGGTTGGGTTTGCTGAGCTGGAATTACTGAGCTGGGGTTGGGTTAACTGGAGTGTGCTGGATAGTGTCATGTGGTGCATTCTCATAAAAGTTATTGTCGTAACTCAAGTTGGCATGGTTTGGAATGAAGGTTTGCATCCTGGGTCCTCCCTGGTTCATCCTGTAGTTACCTGGTGCCCTGTTCTGTACCCAATTCACAACCTCTGGGATTTTCTCTCATAATATCTGGAAGCCTACACATGCTGGTAGCATGCCCAAAATTACCACACAGATTGCACCTCTCAGTCACTTGTTGGGTCTGATTAGCCGAATTGCTGAGAATCCTCAACTCCCTGATCTGCTCATCAAGCTTGCAACTACCAGAATCCGGTGCTGCTTCAACCGTTTTAGCCTCAACTCTCCTAGACCTTCCACGTGAACCCTTAACCTGAGATATGGAAGATAGATTCTCAAAAGCTTCATTAAAGGCGGCTGGAGAAGCTGTAACAACGGTACCATTAACAGACATGTCCACCATATTCTATGCCTCCCATTCTAGACCTTCATAGAACTTACAGCAAAGCTCCATCTCACTCATCCTGTGGTGAGGGCATTGGGAGAGCAGGTTAAGGAATCGATCCCTAGCCTCATAAAAGCTCTCATCCCCCATCTGCATAAACTTGTCAATATGGAGACGAAGCTGCCTAGTCTTCTCAGCTGGATAAAACTTGTTCATGAATGCCTTGTACAGGTCATCCCAAGTATGAAGAGATCCCTCAGCCTGGTTCAAAAGCCAGCTCTTAGCCTTATCCTGCATACACATAGGAAAAACATTCTTCCTAATCTCCTCATCAGAAACTGGGATCCCACCAGCTGTAAGTGGAATCCTAGCAATCAGTGCCTCAAACTCCTTGAGGAACATGATCACATCCTCATTAGCTATTCCATAGTACTTAGGCAAATCATGGAAGTGATAAGCCTTGATCTCCATGTTCCTGGCTGCATTTGAAAGCACAATAGCCGACCTACCAGCCTTAATCTCACCAGGCTGCATGTAAGTCCCATAGGTTATCTCCGGAACCTCAACAACAGCGTTGTTCTCACCATCCTGAATGTTGTTATCAGCCATTACAATTGCTTCCATGTTCTGTCTTCGGAGCCTACGGGCGTGCCTATCGATCTCGTTAATAAGAGTTTGCAAAGGTGTTCCTTGCGATCTCCTACCAAGCATAAACCTGTGGATGAATATACACAATCAAAAACTTCAAAGAATCTTAGTTTTTGTTAGTGACGCAAACACATGCAAACAGAAAAAATAAAGCAAGCAAAAATTCACAATCAAGCGCTACAATAGGAATTAGTTCCCAGGCAGCGGCGCCAAATTTGATGTGCTCAAATTAATACTTAGAAAACTAAGTAGTAAGCAGTTATTGCAGAGAATAAGCTAACCACAGAGTCGTTCTCTAAGGAACTAATTAAGCTACCAAGCAGTTGAATGCAAATGATTACTCGAAGTAACAGTTTGATCGTTTGATGGTTTAACTAACAATAACAGAGTAAATGGTAAAGCAGATAACAAGTTTGATCAATAAGAGAAGCAAACACAGTAGATAGATAAGGTTATGCTAATTCATTCTAGGGTAATCGTTCATGCTTATCGCAGGTGGTTGTACAGAAACCAGCTAATTCAGTTTAACCAACGTCATTTGAAAGTGTGGAACTTTTGTAATCGTAGGTTGTCAATCTACGATCCTTAACCGAAAAATGTTTAGAATATCTTTTAACGAGTTTACTGAATTTCTAGGTTTTACGAAAATCTTTGAACGAGACAAACCTACATGAACGATGTATGAACCCTAGATACGAATATGCAATCACCGTCTCATCTCTACTGTGTTCGGAGAGATTTAGCTACTCATGATAGATTGAAGAACAAAGGAATTCAAGATAGGGTTCATGTATATCATAAACATATCAGCAATTACTAACAAGATCATGCAATTCGTAGTAGAACAATACGAATTGAATAAACCGTAAAGGAATTACCAAGATAATCAGGAATCCGATGTAGATAAATTATCAAGAACAATAACTAAGCTCCAAATTGTATTTCTCAATTTCAAAGTATGAGTATGGAGCTTTTCCAAGAACTAGGTTATGAAAGTATGAAGAATGATTGTCTAATTCTAATCTAATATGGAAATTACAAAGTGAATCCTGGGCATCTCGCCCCGGCGGACCAATCGTCTCGCCGCGGCGAGTCTTCTTCTTATTATGTTTATCGCAGCTTGAGCTTCCCTCGCCGCGGTAGACCAAATGTCTCACCGCGGCGATCAGTCCAGAGAGTTGGCATGGAATTCTCTTAATTCTCGCCGCAGCGGGACATATACGTCGCCACGGTGAGCCACTCAGACCTAGAATTCCTTATTCCGCTACAAAAGGCATCGATTCCTGTAAAACACAAGAAAAACACCAAAGCGTAAAAACGGACTAAACAGACTCTAAACACAAGACTAAGACTCACAAAAGATCGATAAAAGGACCAAATTTGACTATAAAATATGGTCTCATCAAATAGTCTTTTCAAACTTTTGTCGATAAACACAATTTCTCAGATACTGGTAAAGGTATCTGATACTTATATTCAGAGAGCAGAAGACTTTAAATAGATAAGTGCTTGTGCTTAACAATAATAAGTGTGTGTATGCTCAGAAAGGTAAATAAATACGAGTAAGTAAATAACACAACAATTACAGTGGTATCTAGAGGTGGCGTAATCCTCCAACTAATCCACTTCGGCCTTTCTCAGACCTAGAATCCACTAAGATAGATAAATGAGTTACCCTTACAAATATCCTATCTCTCGATTCCTAGTCACTTGGTTCCCAACCAAATGTTCCCCCTGAGTTGTTCCCTAGCTCCTAGAGCCAAGTACTTCCTGTATACTCAAGTAACCTTGGAGCTATTCCTTGGCTTCCAAAACCAAGCACTTCATGTACTCCACGCCTTGTTGGTGTTGGTTATAAGAGTTTGTCAGGTAAGCTTCTCTTGGTAACTTTTCAGTTATTTCCAGAGAGCTTTGAAGAATCAAGTCTACTTAATACACTTATGCAATGTATGGTAGCTTGCTCTTTTACTGACCTAAGTCTTATGAGATTTGTTCAAGAGAATGAATCTCAGAAAGTTATCTAAGGCTTCAACTCTTTCACAAATGACAATACGTGTTAGAGGATCAGGACACTTACTTAGAACTTGTAAGCTACTAGGAATTCAAGAGCCTTGGTCGCAACAGAAAGCTTTAGAAAACTAGTACTTAGAAAGTTGTATGCTTGAGAGATTACTTCGGATAGTTGTAGTATGTAAGCGTATTGTTCAAGTGTAATTCTCAGCATTCTAAGTGGTGATATTTATAGGTGAATTTGAATCCGTTTGAATAGTATCCGTTAGGCACATTTCAAATTCAATCCGTTGATATCTGAAAGATAGTACTAAAGTAGTTTTTTCCCTTTTTCAGAGAGTACTGCTTTTGTTCAGACATCTCTGTCCGTGCATTAAATGCATTGTACTACTTTCTGTCCTGTAGTCTATAACGGACATATGAAGCTTTCTGAGGCCTCAACATGTTCCATCTCTCATAAACTAATATGTTCAGATATCTTGAATAACTAGTATAGTGTATAAACCACATAATTATTACAAGGTCTCTGGACACTGATATCTGAGGAGACTATCCTCTTTAGTCTTCAGAAATCTTGTACAATCTTCAATATTCGATCTTCAATTCCATTGCTAGGATGCTTCTTCTTGGTCTTCTTAGAATAAATAAAAATTACAATCCAAGACCTAATCATCCTATTACAAGATTTGCTAGACTAACATACTAAGTGATTTCCTCTTTTACAA